>OY821760.1:46088084-46171939 GCA_963682095.1 Potentilla sterilis | reverse complement strand
AAAAAGCCATGTGAGGGCTGACGACACGGCGTTGTAGCATATATGTTAGTGCCATATGACAACGACGTCGTTTTACGGCACTTCACTATATAATTCCCAACGGAATCTTCTCTCTTATCAAAATTTTCGCCGACCAATCTTAGCCAAGTGAAAAAATATAACTGTAAAAATGATCAGTAAAAAGTGAAGTGAGAACTCACAGTGGCGGTGGCGGTGGCGGAGGCGGAAGAGATGGACAAGTAGCCGTTACTGGAAGAACCGGGCGGCGACGATCCGAAAGTAATCGGATTAATTCCACCCTGACCCGACCCGGACGAGCTGCTACTGTTACTGCTACTATTACCGTTAGCACTCGAGCTACCTTTCAAGTTAAACCCAAGCGAGTACGCCGGAGTCATATCGGGTTTCAAAAGCCCGAAGTTCCTCTCGGAGCTCGGGCCGGGTTTCATGTTCTCATTGAACAGAGCAAACACGTAGATATTCAGATCCGAGTTCGGCCGCAACGGCGTGCCTTTATTCTGGCAAATCAGCTTGATTAAATTCCCGTTGTACTTCTTCGCGTTCTCCAGCGTAGCTCCGGCCTCGTCGTCGTCGCCTCTCGACGGCCAGCCGGTCTCGGAAATGTGAACGGGGAGCTTCTTGTAGCCGAGGGACCCCAGGGCGGCGTAGACGGCGTCGATCTGAGCGAAGAGCATGTTGTCGTAGTGGAGATTAGTCGCCGGATCTAGGTTTCCGGTGTTGGGCTGGAAGAGGACGTAGTCCAATTGGACTTGTTTGGGGTTTGATTTGTATGCGAAGTATGGATATGCGTTGATCAGGAACGGAGATCCGGTTTTGGCGTGGAAATCGAGGATCGGAGCTATGCAGTTTTTCAGATCCCGGCGGAAGGTTCCGGCCGACGGCGGGAACGAATTTTCGAGGATGGAGAGTGAGTGGGCCGTGGTGACGGTGACCTGCTTGTCCAGGCCCAATGTGACTAGGGCGGTGTGGACGCTCGCCATCGCCGGGAGGAGGTTGCCGGTTAACGACGTGTCGTTGAATGTCAGGACTTCGTTTCCGACGAAGATGCAGGTGATTTTGGTGGCCGGGAGGTAGGCCTGGACATTGGACTTGACCCATTCTTGGGCTTTTCCCGGATCTTGGACCTTGGCAAGGTACTCGTTTGGGAGGCCCACTATGAACTCTATTCCGGTGTTGGCGAATGCCTTGAGCACTTTTGGATCGGCGTCGTACAGCTTGATTCTGGTTATTCCGATTGACTTCGCTAGGGGCACCACCGCTTCCGGCGAGGGTAAGTTGTTGGCGATTTGGCCGTAGTTTATTCCGATTGAGCTCACCACTTCAGCGTAGAGAAACCCTTCAACAAAATAGAAGAGAGAAGTAAAAAGATTAGAGCTTTGAAACAAAATGGGACTAAAGATTAGAGCTTTGGAACTAGACTCCCATTTCAAGAATTGGGTTTTGCTTGTTGGTACCTGAAATTAGCAGAAGGAGCACGGACACTGAACAAGAGTGGCTAGAGAGCTCCATTTTGTGCAGGTAAGAGTATAAAGTGAAGGAACAGAGCTGAAGTAGAAGCTGAGGAGCTCAGTTTGAGTTTCAGTGTCTCTCTCAGTCTGATGAGAGAGGATGAGGTAATGTCAATGTCCTGCACGGTACTGTAAAAAAGGGGGGCGGGTTGATATTTTGGGATGTGAGAATCTGAGAGAGGGTGAGAATTGGAGAAGGGGGACCAAAGGAATAAGAGGGTGAAATTAGTGAGATTTGGATTCTTGGGTTTGATTTTTTAATTTTTTTTACTGTGAATGATGCATTGGGGGGGGTTGGCCCTTTGCGGTTGTGATAGGGTTGGGTGGGTCCGGCGAGCTGTATTTGCCTGACAAGCTTCACATGGTAGCCATTCCTAACCCACTCAATCAGGGAAAGCTTTCTACTTTTTGAGGAGGAGGAGGAGCCGAAGAGGAGGAGCCAAGGAGGAGGACGAAGAAGCACAAGCAGCTCTACTATATTCATTTTCCGATTGACCTTTTTCTTTGCTTTTTAATTTTAGGAGCTGTTGGTTCCTGGGCTGTTACTGTTGGTTTCAGAATGGTCAAGAATAACGACAGAGGATGAGATACGTGCCATGCATGCGAAGCAAAGTGTGAAGGCAACTTTCGCCGTTTTTCGGCCGGGGAATAATAGAATCTCGGCTCTTTGCTTGTGGTTCAATCAACTCGGATTTGCTTGATATTGAAAAGCCACAATTTAATTAGTTCCGTTTGAGCCCTCGATTATTCATGGACCATTATGATCCAATTGCCTATTGATTGGTAAGTTGACTAGTTGAGCGAATGCTTTATTGTGTTTGTGAGCATCTTGATTCTTTTGTTGTTTGTATCACTTCGAGCAACTGAAGAAAATGTCACCAGAGGTATCATGATGTTTGTTGCTATTATCACTTCTATGTTTGCAGAGTCCCTATAGTCCCTAAAATTTACTACCCTAGTTCTATATTTTCCAAATCAGTAGATCATGGTGTTGAAAGTATAGCAGGCACCAAACACACCTACTTTTATTGTCGAAAACTTTTAAAAATTGTAACTATAGTAAATATTAACCCTGCACGCAATGCTCAGAGGCTCAATAATAGCAGCAGATTGAGTATGCCATTAAGTAGACCCTTATAATTAAAGCTAATCTGTCAATGAGCCTCACCTACTTGGTTAGTTAGTTTAACTGACATTGTTAAAATTATGCGTTCAAATTTCACTCAAATGAAGAGTGCTTTTATTCATACCTCTACAATTGATATTTAGACCCCTTCTTATTTTTGTACAAATTTATTTCCAACTCTAGCCCTATAAAATTCTAAAGACAAAAATTTATCTTCTCTCTCTATTTCTTTCTTTAGATCAAATCACAAATTCTCTCTTGATATTTTACAAGCAGATATGTAGAACAATAAAAAGAGAGTAAAACTAACTAGATAATCTTAAAAATTCTAATATTGATTTATTTTGAAAAAGTGTCAATCAATAGCGTGCAAAATTGAATCTTCACGTACTTCATCCCTAAGATGTTAAGATTACTTTTAATCAGAACTCTAACTCAGTGGAACCTCTTAATATAATAATTCAACTGTATAGTAATTGTTCATCATCCAAACAAAGTCTAGCAATTGAAAATGTCTAGATTTCTAAATTTACTTGCCCACATATCACAGGATCATCTTTGTTATCCCACCAAGGTTTTTAAATCCCAGAAGACATGGAGTACTAACGAAACAAACAAAGAAAAAAGAAAACAAATAAACTAAGAGAAGATATGGAGTACTAACGATTAAAGAAAGATATTTGAATTTTAGGATGTGAAGAAAGATCGAGCTGCATTTTTTGTTCTTTCTTTAGAGGGGCAAAATTGGATAAAAAAATTATACAAAAATTTGAGGAGGTCTAAATACCAATTGTGGAGGTATAAATAGAAGCACCCAATGGTGAATGGATTAAGAATTTTAATTAATTTTTTTATAACAAAAGGGATTTTAATATTAAAGAATCCTAATACTAATTACTATTATTTTCATTTTTTTTTTCAAAAAAAAATAGAAAACGATAAGCACAGGCTGTATCATCTGACCCTTTACCACAACATGTGATCGATATAGTAAAATTCTTTAGGATTTTAATTAATTTTTTTAAACAAAAGGGGATTTCAATATTAAAGAAACCTAATACTAATTACTATTATTTTTTATTTTTTTGAAAAATAGAAAACAATAAGCACAGATTATATCATCTTACCATTTACCACAACATGTGATCGATGTAGTAAAAGTCTTTAACTCTAAGTGTGGAACTCCGATAACTCGGTTAGAATCTCGCCTGACCTGTGCTAGGTCTATAATTTTGGTTTTGGTGTTTTGGATATTACTCAACAAGAATTTTTTAAAAATCCCCTTAAAGGGATTTTTTTTTTTTTTTTTTTTTTGTATTTTAGAGTAATTCTGGAATACGCCGGCGTATGAGACGCCACAGAGGATAGCTGACGGAAGGGTAAGACTGTCATTTTCATCATACGTTAGAAATATTATGTGGTAGGCGTTAAAAAATAATCTATTGCGCAGTAACTAAAGGGCAGTACAAATATTTCGAAGAGACTAAGACCTCTGAAACTCTCTGATTCTGAAACACTCCTTATAACCTATGAAGCACGGACACAGGATACTGCTCGCGTGTCTCATGTCTGACACGTATTGGACACGGATACGCGGGAATACGCACGGACACGCGAACTGCTTTTCAGACACGGCTTGGACACGCGAAATAGGATTGGACATGCCGGCACAGAGCTGAGCTCTGCTCCGAAAGTACAATCTGGAAGCTTCCAAGCCGCAGCTCGGCTCCCAATTCGATGACGGCGACGCGGGTGCAGAGGAGATCATGATCAATACCATCAATCATTCTGAAGGTTCAATCTTTTGTTTTGTTTTGTTAATTTATGAGGATCATGTTTAATATTGGAAATGAGGCAATAGATGGAAGTGGAAGATGCGTCTAGACTTGAACTTAGTTACTGCAACTAAGTTGGAGTTATTTTCAAGTTCAAAACTCCCAAAAAGAAAGAAAGAAAGAAAGAAAGAAGAGAATGTGTGTCTCAGACTTGGGCCGTTTATTTTTTTTGTTTAATTATATATATATAATATCTGCCCCCTTCCAATGAGGGATCCCTCATTTTGATCATTTTGAGGGATCGATCATTTAACCTACTTTTTTTTTTTTATCACATATTAACATCTCCACCGTTCAACTTTCATGTTTATATGAGTAGATCATATCTGAAAATTTTCATTCCATTTGATAATCATTAGAGCATTGAAAATTGTAATTTACAAATAAAAACACCAACGGTTCAGGTTTGACAGATTTCATACGTCCATTGATTTCATCTAGTTAGATACCTTAACGATAACTATTTTGGCTACAAATTTTACATGAATGATCTACACATATAAGCCCAGTAATTGAACGGTGGAGATGTAAAAATTCAATCAAAAAGTTGGTCTAATAATCGATCCCTTAAAATGAACAAAATGAGGGATCCCTTAGTGGAAGGGCCCTCTATATAATATTATTTAATTAACGTGTCCACCGCGTGTCCGTACCCGATTAAAATTTGATTTGACATGTCCACGTATCGTATTGTGTCTGTATTGGACACTCGTGTCTTCTTAGCTTATAACACACTACGGGAAATAAATTGCAAGAATAACGATTGGGCTATTCGCTTCGACGAAGCCATCAGCACCCTGCGTTGGTCATCCATCAAAAACCCAGCCAGCAGATTCGGCAGCGGCGTGTGATGGAAACCCAGCGACCTGGAACCTGTTGGAAAGGAGAGATCTTACATAAGAAAAGTGACAATTAAAATACAACTTATAAGTGGGTGGATAATACTCAATTATATTGAGGTCTTTTATGATTAAAACCCAACACCTTTAAGGTGGCTAAGTTAGGACAATATCGGTACAGTTGATCTACGGGCCACGTTTGTCACCGTTTAACAGAACCCTCACCCCTGAAATCATCTTTCACAATTTCTTAACTTACCCTTAAGCTTTTTCTTGCTCTTGTTGTTGTGGGTGGTGGTTCGGAGGGAGAGAGACTGAGAATAGGTGATTGGGGTGCAAAGAGAATAATTGGAAACGGTGGCATGGGGAGTGGAGACTGAGGAAGCCATGTTTAATATTGTTGTGTGGGTTGTTGACGATAAACCTGAATGATGCAAACAATTAACTCTTAAACTTCAGACCGAAGAGATTATCTATATTTGGTGTGTTGGCAGAAGCATAAGGAATTAATGGTGGTAGCCTGGGATCGAAACACTTAAGCCCTGTTAATAATAAATTATATATAAAAAAAAACTAATTAGAGGACACGTGTGTGCTAACAACAGTTATTACTATAATATAAATTTTTCATATTCGTTAGACATCTAAGAATCTTAACAAATGACTAAAATGCAAAGAAAATCCCTGGAAACCCTAAAGCATTGTAAATAACCTATACTGAGGTCTTTTTTTAGGATCGATCATAGGATGCGATTAGTATACTTAAATATGACTATGGTAAAAATATCATTTATTTTCAGTGATTTTTGAGTCCCGATCAAAACGGTCAAGCCTAATTATGCTTATGCTCCCTATGGGGTGCAAACCGTCAGGAGGTAAATGTTCTCAAATTTTTATATGGATTGCTACATCCCATCTATATAAGACTGTGTGAGCGGTCAAACGGATAAAAAGTAGTTAAAAAGGGGTATCAAAGAGCGTTTTTGTGTAATAAGCGACGTTGAATCAAGGTTGACCGCTTTGATCAAGACCGGCATGATACCGAAAGTAGGTGATTTTTCCTCCACAACCATATTTCACTATGGTAATCATATCACACGGTCAAATTTTTATTTGGTGAATTTTAATTAATAGAATCACAACATGTCTACTAATGAGATATAACTTGTTTATTAGGTTATAGGTAAGTGTATATTATTCTAAACTAACTATACCGAGGAAGAAAAAAATTATAAAATCGACCGTAGGACGTGATTAGTATATTTAGATATAGCGATTGTTAAAAAAATCACCTATTTTTAGTGAAATTTGAGTTATGATCAAATCGGTCAACCCTAATTACGGTTATGTTTCCCTTTTGGGAGCCTAATCGTCAGGAGACAAAGGTCTCAAAATTTTATATGACTTTCTACCTCTCATCTGTATGAGAGGGTGCGGTCGGATGAATCGACGAAAAGAGCACAAAGGGATACATGAAAGCGTTTTCGTGTAAAAAACAATTTGATGTTAAAGAAAATGTAACGTAGTGTACTAAAACTTTCCCTTCACACTATGGGTTTGATATTATACTATATATACTGGTGAGTTCGGTAGTTTTTTTGGTGTATTTTTTGGATATCAGAGTTAATTGTTATGATTTTTCAAAGTTTAAAAATCATAGAATATCATTCAAATAAATTGAATTTCCCGTCGTGCAATCTAGACCCTTCAAAATTTCAATCGTATTAACCCCAGCCGTCATTATCTACTGAGACCTTATAACCAAGGCTTTTCTTCTAAAAAAAAAAGAGAGAGAAAAAAAGAACTATATAACGCTTCAATCAGATATTCAGATACAACCCCCCAATATCAGTCGATTTAGGGTCAAGACCAAATTGCAGCGATTTAAGTCGTCGAAGTTGGTCAACGTTTGATTGTTTGCGGACGTTGGATGGAGAATCGAAGCCGAGAAGCTTCGATGTTTCCGGCGAATATCGGCTGTGCATGCAAGAAGCATCTTGTATTCAGATTTGATTGAGTTTTGACTATTTGTGGTTTTGGTTAATTTCAGGTACTGTTGATTCTTTGGCTTTTGAGCTCGTCTCCGACATGCTCGGGCGTGGCTTGATACTAGGAGAGATCGATTCCCTAAAGAAGTAGAATTGGTGATTTTTTGTTTTGTTTTTAGAAGATAGAATTGGTGAATTCGAAGGCTTAGAAAGTGGTGGAATCGGAAGGTTGAGTGTTTTGTTCAACGTCCATAGTGTTGAGTTGTTAACCAATTGGGTTGTTGAGTATCAAAGTTGAATTCATAGTTCTGAGATTGGAATTGACTTTTGGTAATTCTAATTAAAATGATCAGATGGAGCAACGAGCACGACTATCACTACAGTTAATGCCTTCAAGGTGACATTCTTTTTGCTTTCTACTGCCTCTTGCTTGATGTGTTTAGAGTGTTAGACATAAATTAAGTTGAATATCAGAGAGATTGAGGAAATCCAAATTGAGCTTCTTGCTTTTATTAATCTGCGGAAAGGGCGAGATGGCGAAAAGAGGTCCTGTCTCACGACAAGGCCGTTGAGATTTGTCGGCAAAGTTACAGAGGAATCTGAAGAAGGAGAAAAGGAGTGTTCGAGTGGATTTGTATATCGGTTTGTTTCTCGCGAGAGATGACAAAAACGACCTCACGTAACGGAGTTCAGTTTACTACTAACGATAGTTAAGTTGTTTATTTACTTATGTACTCTTCCATTTCAAATTCTGTGTGCTGATATAACCCACGTCACCGAGCCCATCTCGGCGTTTGAAACGCCGGCGTATTCTAGCCGCACTACGTATTAAAAGTTTAAAACATTGGTTTGCAACTTTGCATACATCCGAAACGATACGCTAACACCATTTTCATCCTGGATATGATCGACATGTTGGTATCAAACTATTAACACTATGTTGTAGGAGAAATAAATTGATAAATCTCTCTGTGTTTATTCATTGATAAGGAGGCCTTTATATAGACATTACATCAAGTATCCCTGGCGAACAGGGATTCCCTATCTAATAGAGTATCTAGACTACAAGTCTTATTAGGGCAAGACACACCTCGGAAGTTACGGAATTAACCTTCCTTGAACACTCCCCCTTGTGTCGCGTCCTCAATGGTGCATGAACCGTTGCCTCGTTAAAACCTTTGCCAGCAAACAAAAACCTCTTGGGCAAAAATAAAAGCATGGACTAAGGAAAAAGAGTACAACGCACCAACTACAAGTATGTGAGACATGCATAACTAGGCTCCCCCTGAAGTCTAGATGAGAACTCCCCCTGATAGTCAATCAGTCTTTGAGTTCGGATAAGCGACACATTCCAATGCGCTTTACATGCTTCATAAATGTAGATTTAGGTAGAGACTTGGTGAACAGATCCGCTGCATTTTCTTCTGAGCTGACTTGCTTCACTTGAATATTCAAAGTCTCTTGCTGCTGCTGATTGTAGAAGAACTTAGGCGAAATGTGTTTAGTATTGTCACCCTTAATGTATCCCAACTTCATCTGCTCAATGCATGCAGCATTATCTTCAAATATGCAAGTTGGTCCCATCGTAGTAGACTCAAGTCCACTAGACTCTCGAATGTGAGATATAACTGAGCGAAGCCAAATACATTCTTTGACTGCTTCATGTAGTGCAATAATCTCAGCATGGTTCGAGGAGGTAGCAACAAGGGTTTGCTTGGTTGATCTCCAAGATATCGCCGTATTCCCAATGGTAAAAACATAACCTGTTTGGGAACGTCCTTTGTGTGGATCTGACAAATATCCAGCATCAGCAAATCCTACCATCACATCATTTGGTGTATCTGAGTAGGAGGGGGTATCGCCAAAGCCGTATCGGGACCACGACTTAGCATCCGCGGGTCCGGATAAGTTGGCGGATATGTCTGCAAGATGGCGGATGGATGAACCAAAGCCAGTCTTGGCGGATATGGCTGGCGGATGGCGATCCGAGCCATGGTTTGTGCTGTTAGATGCAAGAGATCGACTAGGTGTCGAATCCTGATGAGTGTATCGATAGTACAAGCCCATGTCAAGGGTTCCTTTAAGGTATCGGAAGATGTTCTTGATTCCAACCCAATGACGTTGTGTTGGCGCAGAGCTAAATCTAGCTAACAAGTTCACAGAGAAAGCGATGTCTGGTCTAGTACACTGAGCTAAGTATAACAAAGCTCCAATCGCACTAAGATATGGATATTCAGCTCCCAAGACCTCTTCGTCATCTTCTTTCGGACGAAAGGGATCTTTGTTGATATCCAGACTTCTAACGACCATGGGAGTGCCTGTAGGATGCATAACTTTGTCCATGTTAAATCGCCTGAGCATCTTTCGGACATATGCAGACTGGTGTATAAAAATTCCACCACTTCGGTGCTCTAGTTCTAAGCCTAGGCAAAACCGAGTCCTTCCCAGATCTTTCATCTCGAATTCGGATTTCAAATAGCTAGCGGTCTCATTGATCTCATTCAGAGTTCCAATGATGTTCATATCATCGACATAGACGGCTATAATGGCAAATCCTGAACTTGTTCTCTTTATGAACACACAAGGGCACAACTCATCATTCTTGTATCCTTTCCCAATCAAGTAATCACTTAACCGTGTGTACCACATCCTACCAGATTGTCGGAGTCCATATAGAGATCGTCTCAACCTGATAGCAAATGAACTTCGTGGTTTTTGCTCACTTGACTTGGGTAACGAAATTCCTTCTGGCACTTTCATGTACATCTCCGTATCTAGGTCCCCATAAAGATACGCAGTTACAACATCCATAAGCTGCATATTGAGTCTCTCTGAGACTACCAAACTTATTAAGTATCGGAAGGTAATAGTATCCATGACAGGAGAATACGTCTCCTCATAATCAATTCCAGGGCGTTGAGAAAAACCTTGCGCCACGAGTCGAGCTTTATATCGCTGGACTTCGCCATTCTCATTGCGCTTTCTGACAAAGACCCATTTATGTCCAACAGGCTTCACGTTCGGCGGTGTAAGCACAACCGGTCCGAAAACTTGCCTTTTCTTTAGAGAGTCTAGTTCAGCCTGGATTGCTTCTTCCCACTTCGGCCAATCCGCCCTACGTTGACATTCATCAACAGTGCGGGGTTCCATATCGTCGTCGTCAATAACTTCTTGAGCAACGGCGTAGGCGAATGCATCATCGATATACATGGAATTTCTTTCCATAAGATTGTGCATGCATAAGTAGTTTAGTGAGATTTCCTTGTTCTCCAACATCAACAGTGAGTCTGAGGCGTCCCCCAGATGATTCAGAGTTGATTCTTGGACATAGGTATAGTCGGAGACAATCTCGTGTGACGGCGTCACAGTATCAATGATGAACGGATCGCTTTGTGCCTGGACACATGCCCTCTTTCTAGGTACATTGTCTTTGGAACCGATTGGTCTCCCCCTCTTTCTAGGAGGATCCGAAGTCGACGCCGGCTCTCCACTTGGAGGTGCCGAGCCTAGGCTGCCGATGGCACCTAGGGCTGCGGGTCCGAGACCGGCGGCGCGTGCTCGCGCATGGCGAGGAATGTTAAGCCTTGCAGGTACATTCGCAGCAGGTATGGTTGATCTTGTCACTTTCGCAATATCAGTAAAGGAGTCGGGCATCATATCCGCCACCTTTTGTAGTTCTAATATGCGTTGTATTTCAGTCTCACACTGAGACGTACGGGGATCATAATGAGACATAGTGGGAGAGAACCACGTCAATTCCTGACGTTCATTTGGGACGGATGCGGCCCCATCTCCCCCTAACGGCGGGAAGGATGTCTCATCAAAGTGACAATCTGCAAATCGTGCAGTAAATAGATCACCTGTCATAGGCTCTATATAGCGGACAATAGTTGGTGCTTCATATCCAACATAAATAGCTGATCGTCGTTGTGGACCCATCTTGGTACGCAGTGGAGGCGTGATAGACACATATACGGCACAACCAAAAGTACGCAGATGCGAAATATCAGGCTCGTAACCAGTTACCAACTGGTACGCACTAAATGGTTGGCTATCTGTGGGTCGTAGACGAATAAGCATAGCTGCATGTAATATTGCATATCCCCATGCCGAAACTGGCAAGTTTGTGGCCATGACAAGAGACCTAGCTACAAGCTGTAGTCTCTTGATAGCGGCTTCTGCAAGACCGTTCTGAGAATGAACGTGGGGTACGGGATGTTCAACTTCAATCCCAACTGACATGCAATAGTCATCAAAACACTTTGAGGTAAACTCTCCAGCATTATCCAGTCTGATGGACTTAATCGGATTGTCCGGGTGGTGAGCCCGAAGCTTAATAATCTGAGCTAGGAGTTTAGCGAATGCAGCATTCCTCGTGGACAACAACGCTACGTGTGACCAACGCGTTGATGCATCAACCAGAACCATGAAATATCGAAATGGTCCACATTCTGGTGTTATAGGTCCACAAATATCACCTTGTATTCGTTGTAGAAACGGAATATTCTGTTTATTATCAATAGCAAAAGATGGTCTTGCTTGAAGTTTTGCTAGTGAACAAGCTTTGCAAAACGAACGATGAGCATTAGACATCGCTACAGAAGCATGAGAAGCAGGAGGGGACCGAACCTCTCCTTGGAACCGAGAGGCGGCTATCGACGGCACGGCCGAACCGAGGCCGAGGCGCCCTCTGTGCTTTTGTGATCGGAAAAATGGATGACCGTGGGAGCATTTCAAAATACGGATCATCAGATCACGACCCGGATGACCGAGTCTATCATGCCAAAGCTTATAAGCATCAGAATCACATAATATAACAACATGAGATTCGTTGGCTCGAATGGTTGTGAAATACATGCCATTGCGAACTCGCTTACACTTCTCCACAATGCGAGTGCGCATAGATTGAGTGGAGGTGATCAACAAATATTCAGTTCCATCTTCAACATAAGTGCTGAGGTGATAGTCATTGTCACGCACATCCTTGAAAGCTAGCAAGGTTCTTGGCGCCTTAGGCGCATATAGGGCGTCCTCTACCCGAATCTCAGTGCCATTTGGCAGTAAGAATTGAGCAGTGCCACGACCCTTAATTACGGGTCCAGTTCCTGTCATCGTAGATAACGACGATTCTCTTGGCGTAAAATCCGAAAACAATTGCCGATTCCTCAGAATCGTGTGAGTTGTTGCACAATCCAACAAACACTCAATCTCGCCTTGATACATCTACAAAAACAATGTAAATTGAATCAATAGTCTACTGTAGACTTTGGCGAACACTTTAAAGTAAGTGTACTGAGACAATATATCATCACAAAATGAAGTGCATTAAGGCCAATAACATAGCCATGGCAACGACAAAACTTGAGAGAAAAATATAAGCCGCATTTTAATCACCGAGTATCACCATTGATAATCATAGCCTAGGTCAGAGATTGAGACCGGACACCGTCGTAGGTGGCGTGGCCGAGCCAAGACCGAGGCCAAGGCAAAGGCCGGGGCCAAGCCAAAGCCGAAGCTGTGGTAAGGCCAAAGCTACCCAGAGGCCGAGCCGAAGCAAGGCGAGTGGTGAGAGTCGGTCAGGCATTGAGGCAATGCGATGCGACGGTTGAGCTAAATCCGAAGCATGACGAGTCCGAAGACACTTCGTTGCCGAGCCATTGATGCAAAAGTTGCATTTGTTCGATAGGCTATCGATTGTTGGTTTCAAAAACCGGATTCGGTGCTGAGCCAAGCTGGCGATTGGCCATGGCGAGTGAGGCCTAGCGAGTCGCGGCCAAGCGCTTAGGCTTTGGCGAGCGAGGTTTGGCGGATCGCAGCCAAGTTGGCGAATCGCTGATCGCGGATCGCGGATTAGTTGGCAAATAGACATGGCGAGCGAGGCCTGGCGGATCGCGGCCAAGTTGGCGGATAGCGGATCGCGGATCACGGATCGCGGATCTCGGATCGCGGATCGTGTATCGCGGTTCGCGGATGGCGTATCGCGGATCGCGGATGGCGTATCGCGGATCGCGGATGGCGTATCGCGTATCGCGGATCTCTCCTTTTGTCTTTTGTGATTTTTCGGATATGAGTTAACATCACCAGAATTTTGGTGAACTCAAAATGATTATGCCATTGAGAATTGGACGCATTGAACCAATTTTGCTTTCAGGGATGTAAAAATCTTAAATCATTCGTAGAATAAGATAGATTTTATTGATGACAACTCAAAAATACATCAAGGTTGTTCTAAATAGAACGACTTATCGAACAAAGTCGTGATTTATTGACTATTCTGTCAAAATAACAATCAAAATCAAACTTGAACACGTATCTCATGACCTAAGTCAAATACTTATTCATAGTCTGGAGTATCATACTCCTGAGTCCTACGTTTCTTGGTAGGTTGGAAGTCATCGATGGCGAAGTTCGTATTTTCCTCATCGTATACTTCTTCCTTAAAGTCTCCTACATAGTGTGCTTCTTGTTCTATGTATTGTTTGTGTTTCTTGTAAGCGGCTTGAATATCTCTGCTTGCTATGCAATCGCGTTGGAGATGATTCATAGAACCACATTTGAAGCAAGGAGCCGAAGCATTGTTCGGCGGATGGCCACCACGCCTGGGACCGGAACCAAAACTGTTCCTCCCTCTGGGAGCGGCGGCTCTGCCATCATCCCTTGTCCAAGAAAGCGGTCGGCCACGGCCGACGCTTCTTCTCCCTCCTCGTCCGCCACGTATTGCTCTTGGCGTACGTGGTGGCGGTGCTTGACGTTCATGAGGTTGATGCTTCTGCTTAAAAGCTTTACCACGGGCTTGATGAGATTCCGCAATGAATTTCGGTCCTCGAGGCCTCTTATTGGTGGTAAGAATCAACTCATGGTACCTCTCCTTTCTCTGAAGGACATTCATCAAATCGCTGAAGGTTTTGATAGTGCCTTTCTCGCGGAGATCGCGGTACTGATGCGACAACATGGACGCAGATTCTGGGAACGTCGTGAAAGTCTTCTCCATCATATCATCATCGGTCTTTTCGACCCCACAAAAGCTCAAATCAGATTGCAAGTTTAGCATAGTCTGATGATATTCCTGGACGGAATCAAAATCCAGTAAGCGGATTTGCTCCCAATCAGACATGAGGTCTGGGAGTTGTGCGTCATGCACATTGTCGAAGCGGTCCTTGAGGATATCCCATAGCTCTTTGGGATCAGTTTTCCTCAGGTATTGCTTCTTGAGCGTTGGATGGATATGGCGCCTGAGAAACATCAGGGCTTGTGCTTTCTGTTCAGGAGAAGCGTGTAAGCTTTCATCCTCAGGAGGGTTGATGGTGGCAGTAAATCTTTTACCAATGAAAGTGTTCTCAACATCTGAGACCCACCTCTTGTATTCCTTGCCTTGGACATCCAAGATGTCAAATTCTGGACGCTGAGTGTCAGCCATCTACAAAACACAAACAGGGAGACGTTAGTATGTTTGAATACTAATCAAGTTTGATTGTTCTTTTAGAACAGTGCCAAGATATATCATGGTCACTTAAATCGATGCTTAACGTGACTTCAAGTCACAATCGATATCTTCCCTTTGTTTTCTTTCCAAAAAAGAATAATACGTTATGGTTCACAGTGACATCACAGTCACAAGCATAACGGTGGCCGGTAACATCACAGTTACCCCAATAAACGTTGGCACCGGGGTGACTAAATCCCCGTATGCCGTCCCGAGAAGCGATAGAATCGGGATGAAGAAGCAGGGACACGGAAAGGTCCCGGAAGAAAACAAAACCCAACTATTGAAATTTTCATAAGCGGGAACGTTTATAAAAATATTTACCTCTTCAAGAGAAGCTTGATCAAACGAAACTTGACTCTTGGGGAAGCTTGTTTTCTTCGATTTTTCTTGATTTCTTCTCAACCACGAATAAGGGTTCGCGTATCGCTTGCTTGGCTTGCGAGCAATTTTGATTGTCTGGCGGATGCGTGCAAAAAGTAGCACGCAAGGGAGAGCTGCTGGCGAGCGGGTTGTCTACCTAAAGGCAGAGGAGGAGTAGTACGCGAAGGTACAAAGCGGCAGGCGAGCAGCGCAGATGCTGCTGAGAAAAGGCCGACGGTGCCGAAGGGAAGAATCGGCGGCCGACGGTAGGTTAGGGTTTCGAAAAAAAAATTCGGAATTAGGGTTTCTAGGGCTTATTAGACGGGAGGCTAGAGCAATGTGCTGATAACGTGTTGTAGGAGAAATAGATTGATAAATCTCTCTGTGTTTATTCATTGATAAGGAGGCCTTTATATAGGCATTACATCAAGTATCCCTGGCGAACAGGGATTCCCTATCTAATAGAGTATCTAGACTACAAGTCTTATTAGGGCAAGACACACCTCGGAAGTTACGGAATTAACCTTCCTTGAACACACTAGAAATTGTGGAGGACCTTCACCTTAATTATGAGCTCGCTTTTGCTCAAATGCTCATGACTATGCCGTTAAACCATGCCGTCGCCACATAATTCACATGAAAAAACCCTAAACCTAATGGGACGGCCTTTGTTCTCGTCGAAGCATTAGCTTCCTGCAGCGTGTTTATAGTAACGTCATTGGACCATTTTCGACCAACGGCGTAGCATATCTAGGCATCTTCACTGTTGTCTCTCTCGTCGGTGACGAAAATTGAAATATGATGTTGATCGAGCGAGAATAGATCGGACTTTGCTTGCGCAACTACATTTACCTTATGGTGCCCAACGCCCCCGCACCACTCCTTCACTTGCAGAATCTAAAACGTAGCTCGAAGGGGATTCATTTCACACCCTAGTCGTTGCCACTTGTGATCAAACCAAGTTACAGAGTTGTGGCTTGGATCGAGATATCAAACAGATACGACATAGCAATATATGATGCATTGGATCAGAAACAGTAGCTCAGCCTGAGACTTTGCAGATTGATGAACAGAGCAAAAGCCCAGGCAATTCGACAACTGCATATACATGGGCTCATCGATCTGAAGTCTATGGCTTTGAACAGTGCTTTTGTAGACGAAAATCACAAGCGTTGCGACTATTCAAACACATGAAATACAAATCCTGCTCTCTCAAACACTCAAAGCCACTAATTGTCTCTATTCGATGGGACTTTATGATCCAAACACAAAGATACTTTTGCTAATATAAAGATATTCCTTTAATCAAAACTTGAAGTTGCCCTTCAGCTTTCTTTGTTCTTCATCATGATTAAGCTCTCTTTAGGGAGACGAGTCACTCCCACATATACCCAATTAGACAACTTTGCAACCATCAACCAAAAAGAAAGGTTTAATTAGTTGGCAAACCTTACCCTCTTAGGCGCATCCTTTACGTTTTCCGGCCAGCAATTAAACCCATCTTTGACTAATTATCCAATATTTGTCTCTTCTCCTACAAGAACCTAGCTTAATTATTTGTTCAGACATGTCACATTATCGAGCCCTTTTTTTCTTACCCTAACTATTCATTAATTCTAATACACCAAGAGCTTTCATTATCATGCATTTAGGGTCCCATATCTATCATCAAGCAAGCTCGCCCCCACATTTGATTCCGATTAATCAGATCTCTTCTGGCACAGTAATGAACTCGCTCGAATTTTAGTCATTGCTGGAGCTGGTTTAATTATATGATCTAATAACTAGCTTTACTACAGTCTGCTAATTAATATTATGATCGAATGCAAGGTTGACACCTTCCTTTGTATGCAAGATATTTGGCATATTTCATTCTAATTAATTAGATATAATGCTTGCACACTATATATCATGATCGAACGCAATCGAATATAGAAGTGAACAATCTAGCAATAAGTTGATTATCAAAGTGAAGTTCCTCCCCGTGTGGTTTATATTAGGAGTAGTCCCGATCTCATTCATAGCCATGCATTTTTCGACAGTACATTGCCATAGATCGATGCTTCATTAGATCATTATAATTGCAGTTCACTGATGCTCTTCAATAGTAGGGGCATTTTATTTTCATTTTTGCTCTGATGCATTGTATAAGTAGCTTAAGGGATAATTCAATGGAAAGAGAATGTACCATATATATATTTTCTATTATTTTATGGTAATTTACTGAAACCAATGCTGTACGGTCAGTTTTATTGACCACAATAGACAAAGACCGCAAGAGAAATATAAACATTTATAGATCTAGCTAGGACTCCCCTACAACCATAGGACTACGTACAATCCCCCCTTCAAATTTGAAGATTGCTGGAGATTTTGAATTACAAGCCAAGAAAACTATGCATCTGTAGTGGACATGTAGGAATGGTTTTGTAGATTGAAGCCTGAGTAATCAAATCTGCAGAAAAGATGATAAAGGGAGCTAGGGTGCGGTGGTATGGAAAAAGAAGGAAGAGAAAAGGGGGAGAACTTTCGTTCTTTGGGGGACTAGGATCCTCCCCTGAGCTCCTTTTAGGAGCTGAGCTGATCCAACAGCCCATATTTCCCATACAAGGCCCACCTCCCCCTGTAAGGCCTCTCCATCGTCGGATGGAGCTCAGGTCAGGTCAGAGAAAAAAAAAAGATAGGAGAGGATCCGAGTCCTTCTTTGGGGCTCATCTCCTTTCTGAGACCTGCACTCACAAGTTGGATGATCCCATGGTATGGCTTTTGCATGCCCCTTATATGTTTGTCTCTCTTTCTCTCTGAAATGTCATCATCCCCGTCCATCAATCCCGTCCGTCTGTCCGTCAAGACAACGTGATTTCCAACTAAAACGGGGTTGGGGCCCGCGACTTCTTTGTCTAGACACACCCAATCATTCAGTTCTCGAAGGCTATGGAGAAGTCTTGAAATTCATAAAACTGAGATAATATTTGGGGGAATTTTTCTCTCTATTTCATTTATGAGGAAAAAAGATTACGGAGAAAGAATTTATACAAATATGCTAGAGAACTATTCTACCTATAAACACTGTATAATCCATACCAAGGAGAATGAGGATTTACACCATACTGCAGCAGATGAGCTCCATGCTGCTACAGAACCACACACCTAACTTCAACACTCCCCCTCAAGCTTAGTCCAAAAGATTGAAGGACCCAAGCTTGCATAGAATGTTCTGAAAATGAGCAGATGTCAGAGACTTGGTAAAGATATCGGCTAATTGATCTTCACTTTTCACATACTCAGTGGAGATGACATTAGCTTGAACTTGATTCCTTATAAAATGACAGTCGACCTCAATATGCTTAGTTCTTTCATGAAACACAGGGTTAGAAGCGATGTGCATAGCAGCCTGGTTGTCACAATGAAGACAGATATGAGCTGAATTTAGAAATCCTAGATCAGCTAGGAGACTTTTAAGCTAAATCAGTTCGCAGGCTGCAGAAGACATTGCTCTATATTTAACCTCTGCGCTTGACCTTGCAACAACGTTTTGTTTTTTGCTTTTCCAAGTAACAAGGCTTCCACCAACAAATGTGCAGAAACATGTTGTACTCTTTCTGTCAAAGGCATTACCAGCCCAGTCTACATCAGCATAGCCAACAATATCATGATGGCCATTTTTCTTCAACATAATTCATCTACCAACAGAATCCTTTAAGTACCTCAGAACTCTCTTGACAATATTCAAATGAAACACAGTGGGAGAATGCATAAACTGACTGGCAATGCTATCTGCATAAGAGATATCAGGACGAGTGATTGTGAGGTAGATTATCTTCCCTACTACCCTTTGATATTCACCAATGTTCCCAATAACATCACTGTGAGTATCCAACTGCAATTTACTATCAAGAGGAGTCTTTGCAGGCTTGCATTCAAGAATTTTAGCATATTGAAGAAGATCAAGAACATACTTTTTTTTATTCAAAAATAACCCTTTTGAGGAGGAAGTCATTTCTATACCAAGAAAATATTTTAAGTGGCCAAGGTCTTTCATTGCAAATCTAGACTGCAGAGAATGTTTTAGAGACTTTATCTCTGGAGAGTTATCACCAGTGATAATTAAATCATCAACATAGATAAGGACTGCAAGTTTACCATTGACACTGTTTCTGAAAAATAGTGAAGAGTCAGCATTATTTATGCAGAAACCAATTCCCTTAAGAACTGAGTTAAGCTTAGCATAACAAGCTCTAGGAGATTGCTTGAGACAATAAATTGCATTGTGTAATTTACACACCAAATTTTGATCAGCAGATTGAGGGTGACCAGGTGGAAGCTGCATATAAACCTATTCTTCCAATTCACCATGTAAAAAGACATTTTTTTTACATCCATTTGATGTAAAGACCAATTGTGATTCACTGCAAAAGATAGATGAACCCTCACATTGCTCATTTTTGCAACTGGTACAAAAGTTTCGTTGTACTCCACTCCATAAGTTTGAGTGAAGCCACGAGCAACAAGATGAGCTTTGTGCCTTTCCACTCTCCCATCTGATTGAAACTTGGTTTTGTAGATCCACTTGCTTCCCACTGCCTTTTTTCCAGCTGGAAGCTGAACAATGCTCCATGTTCCATTTTCATGAAGAGCTAAATTACACTTTCACTGGCTTCAATAAAATTTAGGGACATCATCAATAGCGTTTAAGAAAGTTGCATGAGAAGTTGACAATCTTTGATATCCCAAAAAATCAAAGATTGGATATTTCATATGGAAGCCAACATAATCTTTAAATATTACAGGAGGATTTCTATCTCTTGCAGGGTTCCTTCTGGGAATTATAGGTTGCACAGGTTGAGGAGCTGCAGCTAAAGCAGGTTCTTCAGGATGAGTAGACTGAGCAGGGCTGTCAAAAACTGTGTTATTTGGCTGTGTTGAGGTGTCCAACCAAATAAAACTGAGGTGCAACAAAATCTTTCTCCGGACAGCGGAGATCCCTGAGGTCCACCAGCTCTTCCTCATTTCTGAGAGAGAGGTTGGACACCAGACATGCAGTCATGGAAGCTAACGAAGCCGTCACTGCTGCCATTAGAGACGCGCCGCTCTGCTATTCTCAAAACTCTAACCCTAGGTTTTCTAGAGAGAGAGAATAAAGAGAGAGGCTGCGGTATAGTGACCTACTTGCATTGGTTAGTTATTTTAACTGACATCGGTTAAATTATGGGTTCAAACTTCACTCACATATGTAACTGTGGATGGATTAAGGATTTTAATTAATTTTTTTAACAAAAGGGGATTTTAATATTAAAGAAACCTAATACTAATTACTATTATTTAATTTTTTTTTTTTTTAAATATAAAACAATGAGCACAGACCTTATCATCTTACCCTTTACCATGCACAACATGTAAGTCTTTAACTCTAAGTGTGAACTCCGATAACTCGGTTAGAATCTCGCCTGACCTATGTCAGGTCTATAATTTTGGTTTGGTGTTTTGGATATTACTCAAAAAGAATTTAAAAAAATCCTCTTAAAGGGTAAACTTTTTTTTTTTTTTTTGTATTTTATAAGCATAGACGAGAAACGAAGAGAAGAGGAAAATTAGGGTTTTGGTGATAGATCTACTAAATGGCCTTCGCTAATCGACTCCGATCTAGCCTCCCTCTCCAAGTCCTCGTTAGCAAGGCTCTCAGATCTGAACCACTCTCCGCCGCTGCCCAGCGGGCTGTAGTTTCCCCTACATTGTCCAAAAGCAATAGCAAATCCGATGAAGTGTCGAGAAACTTCAATTCTATTTCCTCTACGAACAACAACGAAGAGAAGGTGAAGCTACCTTTGGTTTTGTTTGGGGGGATTGGAAAATATGCCTCTGCCTTGTACATTGCTGCAACGAAAACTGATTCCTTGGACAAAGTCGAGTCTGAGATTCTCGACTTTGTTCAGTCTATCAAGAACACTCCTGAGCTTTCTCAGTTCACCAAGGATCCGACGGTGCCTGCTCGTTCTAGACTGAAGGTGATGGCGGAGATTTCTGCTCAGGCTGAACATTCAGATATTACAAAGAACTTCTTGGGTATGATATAATTGATCTAATATAGATAGTGCTCTATTTCTTTGTAGTTCTCATTTTCTTTGTTTTTCGATTGTAGCTGTGATGGCTGAACATGGAGGGCTAAATCACGTAGAAGCCATCTCAAAGAAATTTATGGAGTTGACTATGGCACATAAGGGAATAGTGGAAGTTAATGTGACTTCTGTGATTGTAAGTTGCAATTTCTAAATTTGATATGAGTATCACAGTAATGCCTAGCTAAACAATTGCCTAGCTATTTCAAAAGACGAGTAATGCTCGGAGCCGTAATGGCTGGTCCTTGATCGTAATGTTAAATATTTAGAGAAATAGAAAAGTTATAGTTTAATGCAAACTTTAATCTTGATATTGAGGGGATGACAAGTGCAGAAATAATGTCGTATAAGGGAATTTCGTTATATTATGATTTCCCCTACCCACGTTTTGAGTTTCGGCTCGTTATTTGCTTATTACAGTATGGTTCTTATTTCTTAAACTTCTGGGACTTGTTAGAGGTTGTTATAGAACACTTTTAGATGAAATATGTATGATGATTGGTATTACCATGATCGACCTGTGTCTAATTGTTATGTCTGTGATTACCAGCCCCTCCCTGCTGAAGAAGAGAAAGAATTGAAGGAGACAATGCAGGAAATACTTGGACAAGGGAAGACAGTGAAGCTTGAACAGAAGATCGATCCGGGGATTATGGGAGGGCTTGTGGTAGAGTTTCAGCAGAAGATGGTGGACATGTCCATTAAGACTAGGGCACGCCAGATGGAGAGGTACCTGCAGGATCCCAAACACTGGGGCGACCTCCTGCGCTAAACGGTGCGTATCAGTTGTTGTCACACAGCCTATGAAGGGAAGAATTATTATTTGTTTTGATGCATGCGTTGCACCCTGTTTAAAATCATGGTAAACCTGTTTGCTTTCAAAATAAGCTTATTTTAATTTTATTATGTTGAATTTCACTTCCAGGATTCTTTTAATTTCAATAAAGGTTCTTGTTTCTTCTAGAGAATAGATCTAAAACAAGTATATATACGAGATGATAACTACCGTTACAATTGGGTCATAACATTTCACATTTGAACTAGTTACTTATTGAGCTATTTGATACACGAGGTACTCATACGTTCAATACTTGCATAGTGAGCTTGTATCCTTGGCGTTCCCTATCGTGTCTCTTCGTAGAGATTTTTTAGGCTAAAATAATTTAAACTCTTTAATTTAAGTGGATGACAACTATGAAACGAAAACAATATATAGTAAAACCTCTCTGAAGTGATACTTTTGGGACCCGAGTCCAAATATCACTTTAGAAAGGTTATCACATAAGAGAATTTTATATTTTTTTTGCTCTAAAATGATTAAAATTGTGTTTTTAGCCACTAAATACATATATATATATTTCTTTGTCTATATTCAACTCACCAAAATTGAACATTCATGTAGTTATTTATTTGTCTATATTCAACTTACCAAAATTTCAATAGTTTATTGGATTTCCAAAAGATTTACTAACATTCATGTATGTTAACACTTTCACCCCAAGAAATTACTTATAAATTAGATTACATTCTCTAAGTTTATCTACATTTTCCATAAATTAGATAACATTCTTTAACTTTATCAACACTTCCACAAAGAGATATTTCTACTGCAACAAGACGGGGATCGCAAGGACCAATTGAACACAATTCATAAGATAAAAGATGATGTAAAAGTTATTAGACAAGCAAACCTAGCACAAACTAGTATCATGAAATATATGTTAACACTTTCACCCCAAGAAATTACTTATAAATTAGATTACATTCTCTAAGTTTATCTACATTTTCCATAAATTAGATAACATTCTTTAACTTTATCAACACTTCCACAAAGAGATATTTCTACTGCAACAAGACGGGGATCGCAAGGACCAATTGAACACAATTCATAAGATAAAAGATGATGTAAAAGTTATTAGACAAGCAAACCTAGCACAAACTAGTATCATGAAATATTTTTCAAATTTGTAAAGTATTAAAAAAAAATGTATTTAATCGAAAATATCATTTTATGCGAAAGTTGGGACCGAGATTTAGCCCTACGATTTTCTGAAAAAATATTAATTATCACGATAGAGGGGTTATTAAATTTTAACATTGATCCCGACTTGGGACAACCGAGACTTTTTATCAGTTTAGAGAGGTTATCACTTTAGGGCAACTCCAACCATGAGTCTTATTTGGGGTGCTATTCTCATTTTAGCACCCTCTTATTGAGCTACTGAATTCTCATCTCCAACAATGAGGTGCTATATGAGGGGTTATATTTACTATTTTATATTAAAATATAACAAAAGTATTTGAATTATGCTATTCAGACCCACTCAATTCTTACGGAGCCCACGACACTATTTGGGTTTTGGTCTTGGAATTGTCTCATATGTAGTACCTGAAATGAGTCCAAGTTTTATAATTCCAAGACCAAGTCCTCCTAATATGTGTTGTTAGAGATGAAAAATCTTATTTTGAAACTAGTTTTGATTTTTATAGCCATGATTGGAATTACTCTTAGAGAATTAGAGAATATCACTTTAGAGTGGTTTTACTGTATTACTCTAAATTCTTCTCCTACCGTCCATTTTCACTAACTCTTAAAGTGGATGAAAATTATGAAACGAATTGACATGTGTCACTGTAGAATGAAAACCTTCTCCTACCGTCCATTTTTACTTACTCTTAAAGTGGATGAAAATATGAAACGAATTGACATGCGTCTATGTAGAATGAAAACAATATATTACCCTACATTGTTCTCCTACCGTCCATTTTCACTAACTCGCTCTCCAGCTCATCCTCGATACAAAACCAGAAAAAGCAACTCCTAGCGTTACAAAATTTCAGATTGTCAATTTATAATTTGTTTTTGCTTCCTCCATAGGAACCGTAATCATTCCACCTACGGCCCCACCAGCCAGCCATGCATGAACTCCGAACACAAGAAACTACAATCATTCCGGTGTCGTTTTTGCCTCTACGGCGTCTCACCGTTTGCACGTGAGCATCTTTAAACAAGTGCTGCTTCCCGCCACGTGGCGGCCGTAGAGATTCTGGACAGCAAGTACAAATCTCCCCTCAAAAATCCTGAAAACGAAACAGACTCGGAGACTTGAGTGTGGGAGTCAGAGACTGACGAGAATCGCAGTTCGTTGGTGAACCAGTAATAGTTAATAAGTAAGTGAAGTTTGTTAGTTAAATTTAATTTCTTGGCTCAAAAGTTTAAATTTTCTTGGTGGCATGAGTGGCATCAGCTCCGATCTTTACTCCTTTCTTGTTAACTGAATTCAGTTATTTTCTCGATCAGTTGTGGTAAATTACCTTTAGTTCATAGTTTACATAGTGATCGTTTCTCCAAAATCAATGTTCCTTCACTGATCTGTGACACTCATGAGCCTCTGACTCTTGGATTTTGCTTGATCATCTTTTCTGAGTCTTTGTTCATCCAGTAACTCCCGACTCCTATGGCTTTGCGGTCTTTAATTTTGCTTGATCTTCTACTTCTAGATTCATTTCACTATATATTAGTGGTTCATAACATTTTGCTGATAGCTTAAACACTTGAAAGATATAACCTTTCTTCAATTCTACATGTTCATGCATTATGATGCTATGTGTTTCAGAGCAAGGATTTCGGAGATGGCAACTTTGACAGCCTCAAACTTCGTACCAAGCACCTCACTTGTGAATGGAGCTTCAGGCTCAGAAACCAGGACAAACTTTGGACAGATGGGTCTGTGGAACCAACCAATGACTCACAATGGGTTAAGATCTTTGAGTAACTTGGATATGCTTCGGATCCGAACCCGTCCTAGTGCATTTTCTATGCAAGTCATGAGAAAAGCTGCGAGTTATATTGGATCTGTGGGAAGGATTGTCTGTGGTCAAGGAATGAACTTGGTCTTTGTTGCAGCTGAAGTCGGTCCATGGAGCAAAACCGGTGGCCTTGGTGATGTTCTTGGAGGTCTCCCACCAGCTATGGCGGTTCGTCAGTCTCTTTTTTTAACGTAATATGAGATTTTAATCTTCTTGTATCTAAATTGGCTGATTTTGCTGCCTGATTCATTGATGCCTAGGCTAACGGCCACCGTGTTATGACGGTTTCCCCTCGCTATGATCAATACAAAGATGCATGGGACACCAGTGTACGAGTCGAGGTAAGTTTTGTATATTTAGATGCTTTCATGTTTTGGACTAATGTACTAGTGTATGCTTTGGAGATTTTCCTCAAACTGATCAGCAGATTTATGTTCGCAGATAGAAGTTGGTGGCAGAGTTGAAACTGTTCGATTCTTCCACTGCTACAAACGCGGAGTAGATCGTGTTTTTGTGGATCATCCATGGTTCCTTGAGAAAGTAGAAATTCTTTTTGGTGTTTTTGGACCATATATAGTAAGTTCAATACTACGTAGTGATCTATGACTGATGCACTTGTTTTTCTCACTATGAAGGTATGGGGTAAAACAGGATCCAAGATCTATGGGCCTAAGGCAGGAGTGGATTACAAGGACAACCAATTGCGCTTCAGCTTGTTGTGCCAGGCATGGCATGCTGATTAATTTTCTTTTTCCAAACTTGAAAATGTTTTCCAGTTGAAAGATTAGAAATAAAATCATTGCATTTGCTGCTAGACTATAGATGATTCTCTTATAAATATGCGTAAATTTCAATTGTGACACTTTTGAACTTCAGGCTGCGCTGGAGGCACCAAGGGTTCTCAATTTGAACAGCAACGAATACTTCTCTGGACCTTATGGTATGTATCTGTCTCTCTGTTTTTTCTGTTCGTATAACTTCTTCGAAAATAGAGTTACTGAGGATCTGTGCTTGTTCATTGCAGGAGAGGATGTTGTGTTCATTTGCAATGATTGGCACACTGCTCTAGTTCCTTGCTTGTTAAAAACCATCTACAAACCAATGGGGCGTTATACAAGTGCCAAGGTAATGAGGTCCTGGCCGAACAGGAATATTTAGATTCCGCCCAATTCATTTACATAAACGCTCAAATTGTGTTTGATAAATGTTGGCAGGTTGCATTTTGCATCCACAATATAGCTTACCAGGGACGATTTAGTGTTGAAGACTTTGAACAACTTGATTTACCTGGCCAACTTAAGGGTTCTTTCGACTTCATTGACGGGTATACTCTACAAATTGTGATGCGGCCACTGTGATGAGGTCTTAGAATTGTACTAGTGAGTTTGAAAAGTTATACCTCTTTTTGAATGTATGATTGCAGGTATAACAAACCTGTGAAGGGAAGAAAAATCAACTGGATGAAAGCTGGAATATTGGAATCGGACAGAGTCGTTACTGTAAGCCCTTACTATGCCCAGGAACTTATTTCTGGAGAAGACAAAGGTGTGGAATTAGATAACATTATTCGTAAGACTGGAATCACTGGAATTGTGAACGGTATGGATGTTCAAGAGTGGAATCCAGCCACAGACAAGCACTTGAATGTCAACTATGATGAAACAACTGTAAGTAACTCATAACGATTATTAAATCCGTGACATAGCTTGTAGGAAAAGTTTGTAATGATCCGTATTGTACGTATGTTACAGGTACTGGATGCAAAGCCTCTTTTGAAGGAGGCCCTTCAAGCTGAAGTTGGGCTGCCAGTTAACAGGGACATCCCATTGATAGGCTTCATTGGTAGATTAGAGGAGCAGAAAGGTTCAGATATTCTAGTGGAAGCTATTCCAGAACTAGCTGGAGAGAATTTGCAGATAATAATCCTTGTAAGTAAATGGTGGGTTTACTTTCTAGTACATACATACATGCTGCTGCTTGAGTTTATTTGTTTTGGCATGTTCTTTTTGTTAGGGAACTGGCAAAAAGGACCTTGAGAAGCAGATTAAGCAGCTAGAGGCTAAATATCCAGGCACAGCTGTAGGCGTGCTGAAATTCAATGTTCCATTAGCCCACATGATTATTGCTGGTGCTGATTTTATGTTGATTCCAAGTAGATTTGAACCATGTGGTCTCATTCAGTTGCATGCTATGAGATACGGAACAGTAAGGACCTAGATCATTACCCTGGCATTACATTAGCCAAAAACTGATAATAACCTCCACTGTTGGCATGCAATGCAATGACTGTAGGTTCCCATTGTCGCTTCAACCGGTGGACTTGTGGACACTGTCAAAGAAGGTTTCACAGGATTTCAAATGGGAGGTTTCAATGTTGATGTAAGTCAATGACTTGGCTCTGCATCCTTGACAATGCTGCATTTATATCCCTATTTCTACTAATCTTGAAATTTAATGAATCATATGTGGTGGATTCTTTTTAGTGCGATGAAGTTGATCCGGCAGATGTACTAGCAATATCTACCACGGTGAAGAGAGCTGCTACAAGCTATGGTACTGCTGCCATGAAAGAAATGATCCAGAATTGCATGGCACAAGATCTTTCCTGGAAGGTTAGTATACCGAGATGATTCAGATAATTTGGCTTTTAAACGTACATGGCTCCTTACAATTTGTCACAAATGCATAATACCTACGTCTATTAAAGCACAATGTATTTGATACAGGAACCTTCAAAACAATGGGAAAAGATGCTGTTGAGCCTGGAAGTTGCTGGTGGCGAACCTGGCTTCGAAGGGGAAGAGATTGCTCCTCTTGCCAGGGAAAATGTTGCCACTCCCTGAGCATTAGGTTCTAGTATCAGCTTATAAGTACATTTCCAATTGCTGCTTCCAGTAGTGATACAGTTATGAATCGGTTTTTAAGCTTTGAGTTCTGAGTGAGAAGTGATGTGTGCTTGGTGGAAATATTTCAGCTGTTCTATAATCATTGTCACTGCGAGAGTGACTGATGTTAGAGGAAGTGTGTAAAATGATGAATCTGACATGTCATTGTTGCGATGATGGAGACCTGAAGAACAAGAGTTGCAGTTCCTGCGTGTGTAATATAGGTAATGCTGATAAATAAAATGTGTAATGGTGCTTCGCTTGGCTTCTTGCCATAGTATTTGCAGTTGTTAAACATTAAAGGATTCTACAGTGCATGACTTGATGTATTGATGTTACATTTTATTTCTCTCTCTCTTTCTCCACAAATAAACTACTTCTATTTCCGCGAACCAAATGAGGCCCTAAAACCAAATGAGGCCCTAAAGCTCTAAATCATTCAAGGGTCATGAGAGAAGTGCACAGCCAAACATCATACCAAACTGACCTATAATATCATACCATAATCCTCAAATAGAGAAAAACCCTCATATATATTTCAAAGAAAACTATACGCCATCATATGAGGTGGTTGGCTTTATAACTAGTAACTTAAACATGTGAAAGGAATTGATGATTGTAACGCATTCAGGTCCAGGCCTTCATGCCATCCACATATCAAAATGACAGCTTCAGTAATACAAGTAGTCTGTGATTACTGATTACAGACCATTGATTAGATGATATGTGGCTGCAAACGAAACCAGATGAAATGGGTAACTTACTATCAACGCTTCATTGTCCTAGTATGACGACAATGTATCTAGGACAGTTTGTGGCATATTCATTTTATCATCAAATATTATTCCATCACAAGTTTATACACAGATTTTTTTGAAGGGTCTTTGTCATCGTGACTCTTGTACCACAACGAAGTGATTTCCTCGACAAAAATTTGTGGTATCGAGTCATTTCGGAATTTAAAACCGAAGCATTGTGAAACAGCACGGAGTTCCTAATTCATTTTTAAATGTTTCCTCACCTCAGTGACGTTTAAGCAGTTGGTTATCCAGTTGATGAGCATTAGGTCGATGTAGGACAAAATTGGGTCGGCGGTTTTGAGATCCATCCTAGATTATGGGTTTCCATACTTCTCCATAAAGCTAGGATATGATCCTTAGAAGTTGGAGACATCTGAGTCTCGAGATCGGCACTCCTTGTGGCAAGGGGAGGGAGTTGGAAATCTTCTCCGAATGAAAGAACGCAAAAAGGAAGGAGTCTCAAGATCGTCACTTGTTATTCGTCCTAAAAGTGACTTAACATAGATACATTTCTCGATAAACATATCAAAGACATGTCATTTCATGAACAAATTTGAGGAGTATAGTATTAGATAATCAACCAAAGCACACCAAACAAACATGTTGTTCTTGTGCATGCATATAGTAGACCAAGTCATCTTCCTCGAAGTTTCCTACACATTTTCATCACCAAAAGACAGACCCTACATTTTTTACTCATTCTGTTCAAGTCTGTCCGACTCATCCAATCTTAGTTTACTTCCTCCACAAATAAACCTCAATTTTGACTTCTGCCCAGAATCCGAATGTTACAGCCAACCCCAGTTTATTAAGAATTCAAGCATGGCAAACCCAACACGATTGGGTCATATGAATCCTAGTTTGCACGCTTTGCTTAGCTGGTAGTCCCATAGATTCTTTCTTCTTAAGCAAATAAAGAAATAAGAAGCTGCCAGATCCCAATTTCCCAAAATCACAACTGCCATATAACAAAGAGTTGGCAAAACAATGTTTATACAACTTAATCCCCAATAATTTTCTCCGAAGAGAAAACACAATACAAGGTTTATAAACAAGAGCCAGACACCACAAATGACCTTAAGAAACACCCAAAAAAGGCTTCTTAGTTAGAGATATATGAGATTGAGAACATACCAAACACCAAAAACGACCCAATCACATCATCATAAATAAAGCAAAAAAAAGTTTCTCTCCGAATTCCAATTTGCGGATTTCACAAACTAATCAAGTCCTCGTCGACATAAAAATTAGGGATCTGCCTCCTGACTCTTATCTATGCGCTGTAACCAACGTCTCGATGAACCTCAGCCCGTCGAATCTCGGCTCGAACTTCTCCTTATCCGACGCCGTATGCGAAGTCTGTCCTCCCTTCTTTCCACCCGCACAGCTAAACCCCTAAAATCAAACACACAATTTGTATCAAACCCGATCTTTATGAATGAAAACAGATCCAATTAGAAATCGACATGATTAGCAGCACTTACCGGAGCGGAGGGAGCGGAAGAAGACGAGGATGAGGTGAGAGCCATGGTGGAGGCGGCGACCATGGAGGCAACGAGAGTACCGGAACCCTTCATTGTCGAAAGCGGCGAGGAGGAAGAAGGAAAAGAAGAGACAACCGGGAAAATGAAGTGAATTCAAGCGGACGAAACCCGACGGGAGTGACGCCGGATCTCGACCGGAAAACTCTTCTCTTTCCTTTTTTCCGGCGAGAGAAACAACAACAAGCGCTACCTGGCGGTCTGGTGGGGAAGGAGGGGCCTTTTATATAGGGGCGGACTAGGCGGGTATTTACTTAACCGGATTTAAATTTTGGTTTAGTTCCGGGAAGATTCCCACCCTCTCTTTGCCTTGGTGGCGCGTTTTGAGTGGTTCAGGGGCTCTGCGGCTCTGGACCGTTGATTTTGAATGGTAAGTGAATCCGTGATTCGTGGGCCCTGGGGTGATTGGACTGCGGAGGTTGGTGCACGGTTAGGTTGGTGTGGGAAAAAGTAGGTTAGAGAAGCTTTGGTGTAGAATATGTGAGGCGGAACAAGGAAGATGCTTTGATTGGGCCGAAAGGTCCGAAGGGTTTTGGGCCCCACTTGGCTTGGCAATGTGGACTAGTTTTGGTTTTTCTTTGCTCAAAATCGACGCCGTTTTGGGATGTCAGACTGCTCTTCTCGACGCCGTTTGTTTTAGACTTTTCATTAAAAAAAGTTATTATTATTTTTTTTTCTAATTTAAGATTTCTTTCATAATGTTCAACCTTCTCTCAATCTCTCACCATTTGAGTTTAATCTTAAAATTAAAGCCCTAAATTATTAGTTAATGTTTGATATGCCGCCTTGGTTGGTTCGTTTAGAATAGATATGAGTTCTTTATGTTTATGTTTGCAACTTCATGCAAATTGATTTTATATTATATTGTCCTATTGTGACTTTATGAGTCTTTTTTCTCAAGTTTTAAACTAATTGTAACAATTTTTTCATTATTAGTTTGCTTCAAAAGGTCCCAATTGATACTCCTTTCTCATTGTTCACATTTTCTTTTCTTGGTTAATTTAATTAAATATTAACGAGTTACTCATATTTTCCACTCAATCTGTCAACGAAAACAATAAAAAATAGTTGTTACTTAGTAGAGTATGTATATGCAATTATGCCCGTAAGGATCGCCAATGAGGTCTTAATACTCGAGGGCTTCTGGCCTTGGTACCTAATTTTTTTTTTTTTCCTTCTTTTTTATGAAAGAACCTAATGATTCTCTTTTTTACCAATTATTGGGAAACTTCAATTATTATCAAGGAGATATTCGTATATATATGGTCAAATATTCTGTCAATGGATCACTCAAGCTAGCTTTGCCATTATAATGCTTTGGTCATATTGAAATCTCAATGTCAACTGAGCACTATAAAAGTTCATGGCGAAAGAGAAATGAAGCACTATATGTGATTTTCAAGATAAGCCCAAAATGCTTAGCGATATATGCAAATCTGCAGTTGGGCAAATGCATCGGGCAGTTGCAAACTTAAGATAAGTATAAGCATGCATCGTCATATTAGAAGCTCATCAAAGCAAACAGTAAAGTTACTGTTTATGGAAAAGGAAAAAAGGCAGTACTCCTGCGTGGATCAGGAATAGTTGGTCTCCAAACTGGATGAGGAAGTAGTTTGCCCCTTAGTGCCCGATAATCTGATATGCCGAGGCAGAAGCCCTTGTACACATAACTGATATCTCTGTTACCCAAATTGCTCAATTCTTAGGTACAATGCAAATCTCAGATTTCTTTGTTTCAAATCGTTGTATGACTTGCATCCAACAATGTCGATTTTTTATGACTTCCACAAATGCATACGTATGTGTTAAACTTGTATAGTCATGATTATAATTTGCCGCCGCAAATTTGCTAGAGATGTAAAATAGATTAATTCATGGGTCTGTACAGACTATACACAATCATAAGCATGAGATTGTAAGCTTTATTCATTTGATTTTTGTACATAATTTTGTTATATTGGATTGTGATGGAAACTATTCATTGACCACCATTTATTTTGTCTATGTTTTCGCTTTGTTTCTAATAACCAAATAAAAGCTAGCTGGCTAAAATTGGTACAACTTAGTATTAGGAAAGAGGGTCATAAGTCATAACCCCCAAACATAGTTCTTCTATTATATGCCTTTATTGTTCAGACCTTTGCAATGATGAAACCAAGGAGTGAAAAATCGATAATATCGTCGATATTTCGGCGATATTATCGTTCTTCCCTCGAATAGATATATCGATTCAATTCTGCCTTTTTCTCGTCGAAATTTCCCGATATTTTCTGAAATTTCCACAAAATTTCTAACATAGCTTTCAAAAACTAATTTTCAACACCTAATTTTAATTTACCTTTCAAAACTAATAACCTACACCTTTCAAAATTTCTAACCTACCTTTCAAAACTAATAACCTACCTTTCAAACATTTCGAACCTCGTCGGTCTTCTATATGGTTTTAAAAACTTCATGTAGTTACTTTTGTGAAATATTATGTACAAATAATGTTAAAGGGTGTGATGGTCAAGCCTCTTTTTAGGTTTCAAGCATAAATTATATATATTAAATTATATTTCAATAAATATCAGCTCTATTCACGTAGTAATTCATATAACATTTCAATAAATTCATATCTATTTGAGTTTATTAATATTTTCTTCTCACATATGATCGATAACATAGCATAAAACAACCTTAGAAAGTTTCAATACAAATTTTCATGTATTTCTTATAGTTTCCGTCGTTTTTGTCAAAATTTCTAATAGATCCATATTTTATCGATATTTCCGTCGAAATATCTGTATTTTAAAACGTTGATATTTGCTCCATATACAATTTACAATAAACTCTCACATTTAAATTTATTCCAATACCTTAAATCCTCAAACATATATTGACATAATCTTACTTTTTGTTCTCGATTACAAAACATTGCTACTTGAAAAGAAAACAAAAAAGAGGGTTCGATTTTTTATTTTTTATTTTGAATCGAAAGTCCTCAACTTTTATTCAGCAAGCAGTATAAGGATAACACACCCAATGTGACCGACCTATAAGAGCTATCTCTTATGACACACCAACCTAAAAAACTAGGCTAATAGAGCCACTAATACACCCATCTTTTCATAGGGAACTGAAGCACAAACACTAGTGTTTGGTAATATTTAGAAGCAAGATTAAAAAGAACCAACCAAATACCCCAAACACCGTGACCAGATTCAAAAATTAGTCCAAACTAGCAATGAGAGGAGGTGACTCCTCCCTCACTGGTTTGACTATCTCCAGGATATCCTGCACAGGATCAAGCAAGTCGCCCTCCTTCCCCATACTGTCACCTGGTTCCACCATCATTAACTCCTGCACAGGAGGTTTCTTCTTGAACAACCTTTTCTTAATAGTTGTCTCTAATTCTGTGGTTTCTTTGGGTCTGTTCTTACTCCCTTTCGGACGCCCCATCCTTTTCTTTTTTGTAGGAGATATCAGCAGCTTACCATTCTTGTGTTTCACCACCAACGTTATATGCTTCTCCTCCGAGTCAGAGGATTGAACATATTTCGTCCACGAACGTATCCAGTCTGAACCCGCCTTTCTCTTGAGAAGATTAATTATTGGTTTCTCCTTAGCTGATGAATCAAAAGTAAAAGAGGTCCCCCTAACCATGCCGGATACCGACACACCAGACGCTGCGAGCAGACTCGTTAGAGCATTAGTCTGCTTAGTCCCATCCGAAATCACTTTAGCTGAAAGCAGAGAGGGCCCAGCCCTAGGCGACAAAGGGGTACAGCTCTCCAGAATAGCTTCCCTCTCATCCCCATCCTGCATAACCTGCTGCCTACCCTCGCTAATGCTCAGACCAGCGAACGCAACCTCTGAACCTAGTCCAAAAAGTTCATCCCGTTCGGTCACCAAAAGCTTGTCACACCCCATAGTATCATGCATGAACAGACCACAAGCACCACATAAACCATGGATTTTCTCATACAGCAGGTTAACATCAATAGAGACAGTAGGTGAAAAATCAAATTGCATCCAAGACCGAATCCTACGTCGGACATCAATTTCCAGCTTAACCTTTTGGATCGGTTCCCTATGATTCAAAGCAGCATAATCCAAATCAATCACATGGCCGAGAGACTCACCAATAATCCTCAGAGCCGGTTTATTTCAAGCTTTAATGGCAGACCTCGAATCGAAACCCAGGCTACCAAAGCAAAAAGAGGGATCTCCTCCACCGGTCGTTCCCCATCATAATCGTTTAACACCAACATGGTGTTCTTGTAGAACCACAGACCTCCCTTGAGGGCACGATTCCGATCTACCACATGGTCAAACTGAAAAAATGAAACGGTCTTCAGCTTCATGAACGGAGAGACCTCGCTTCATCCGCCATATTGTCGGGATAGTACCCTTGAAACCCGGGAATCGGCGATGCTGCCCTAGAAGACGACCCACCAAATAAACATGGCGGTCGACCAAGGCAGCCTGCCCTGCTGTGCCGAGGGACACCCGAGCTGAATCGGCCCTCCGAGACGTTGCATCATTCATGCGCAGAGCGCTTCGACTCCTTGCAGACATCGGCGCAGAAGAAGAGATGGAAGATTTGAGAAAATTTGAAAGCTTTGCTACGCCGAAAACCCTAGGCAAGAGGGATAGCGGCGGAGTAGGTTTTTTTTTTTTTTTTTTTTTTCCAAAACTGGTCTTGGTAAGTTTATGACTTAGGTAAACTTGATTGAACCCATTGATTAAAAAAAAAAAGGGTTCCCTCCCAATTTTTTATGTATACCTCCCTCTAATTTTTGTAAAATTTATTTCTTATTTTACTCTCTAATAAATTTTTCAGTTCAATTTTTGCATGTTTCATTCAAGGAAGAAAGCTTTCTCCTTTCTCCCTTTCGATATCTCCTCTCTATATTCATCTGTGTATAACTGTATACTTGAATCTCAATTATTATGACTCATTCTGAACTTCATTGTTTGAATGACAAAGCTCCTTGGGGGAAAAAAAAAAGTCTTCTCTCTATCTATCTCAGTTCTCTTCACCACCAACGATCCCAGACAATTCTTTCTTATACAATTTCTTTTTCTTGATTCTTTTTAAAACCATCATCTGTGTATCTTGTAAGAGCTTCAACAGACTAAACTTGTTGGCTTGATATGAGATTGAAATATGACCCAAATAATTAACAAAATTAAAGGCAATGATGAAAAGGGACACAAGTTCTTTAACCTTTAATTGAAAGCTTGCAGAATGATCTAGAGATGAGATTTTGGATTTTTCTTATCTCATTGTAAGGAGATTAGCACTGATTAGTAAGGGAGAAAGGGTTTTCTCCTCCCATAGGAACAGTAATAACTATCAGTTTTTCTTTATTCACTTTGGTTTAGTTAGAGGGTAAAATAGGAAATAAGTTTTTATAAAAATTAGATGAGGTAATACTGTATACATAGCAAAATGAGAGGTGCAAACAGAACCCCAACAAAAAAAGTTTTTAAGCTGTTGGAGAACGTAATTTTCGATCAATGAATTGATTCTTGTGAGAGCATTAATTTATCAACTATTAAGAAGTTGCAAGGTGGGTGATTAGGAATATAGGAAGTGATCATGCATGCATTATGGTTGTGGCTCAGTTAAATTTAAACCAAACTTGTGAATTGTGACAACCAGTCATGCATTTCGGGCTTCTGAGAAAATAGGAGAGCAAAAGAAATGTTGCTATATGATATTAGCTCGTTCATTGCAAATCAGTGAAATACGAGCTTTGAATACGAATTTGTAAGTCAATACGGGTATAAAGTTATAGTTTTGATTTTACAAAGAAGTTTTCCAGCAGCCTGTAACATTTATGAAAATGGATAGATTGTCTAAGAAGTTTAACAAATTTTCGCAAACAATATCCTTAATGTGACAGGAAAAGGGATTCCTTGACCCATTGAGATAGCTGAGCCAGACACTTCCCTCAATTCACTAGGAATGAAGAAAAAGTCTTTTATAAGGGCCTCTGATTCTCTACACAGGACTACTAATCTCTTTCAAATTCTCATGCCTGTTTTGGTTAATTCCAGGAATTCAAAATTGTGAAGACAATGTCTGTTTTCAGTGGATTTTGTGGTGGTGTATCTGCCAACTTCTTTGGTGATGAATATAGTTTGGCTCTGCCTCTGCCTCCCATAGTTAGAGCCAAAAGCACCAAACCTATGGAGGTTCAAAACTCAGCCGCAAGCAGTGAAGTTTTGACAAAGAAAAACAATGCGGGCAACAACTCGTCCTCATCAAAAGCAAGTGCTGCGCAACGTCAACCCGCACTGTGTTTCTTCCCTGGCTTGGATGGATTGTTCTGGTTTGAGACCCTAGGTTTCCATTAACTTTGTTTCCTTAGTAGTTCGAAGAGATTGTATAATTTTTTATTTTTTTTTTGGTTATTTGAAGTTTCTGTCATTGTTTTCCTTTAGATACGATTAAACTCTGTCATGTGCATTATGCCATAACCCTTTCTGCTCTACGATATTTTTGTTTTCTGATTTATGGTAGGGGGTTTGTGTATGATATCTCTTTCCAAATTCTTATCCTTCGATTCAATTTCCTAAGAAGAGACTTCTGACTTCTCTTTGGTCATATACAGAAGAAACATAAAATAAAAAATAAAAGAAATATCTGACTCTGATTATGTAAAAGCAGGCATTGAATTGATTCCAATACTCAACTAGGAAATAGCTGCGTCAGTACAGGTGAACTCTTCATTCAGGGTTGAAGTGTTGAACACTATACCAGCCTTTCACCAATACATATACGTATGAGTCTGGTCCTTCATTCCTAGTATTTTCAAAACCCCCAAATATGGAGCTGGTCATTCATCTTTATCCATGAACAAGTCCGACTCTGACTCTTCGTAGGCTCTGGGGATTCAAACAGCTCCTTTTCCCCATGTAAACAGCTTTCCTTGTCCCTTCCAAAGAAAAATTCAATGTAATTGGAACTGAAACCAAAACCGATCTCAACTCCACATCATATTTAATATTCAAAAATGAATCCCAAGGTTAGTTATAAATTGGGAACAACATCAAATGTTTCGTGTATTTTAAATTGATGCATATAAGAGTATTCTCCGCTCAAATTTCACCGATAAAATATTAAAAACGACAAGATATTTCTGTAAATAGTTCAATCGTAAAAAATCAAGTGACACCAACATGATCAAATACTGGATATTTCGATGTTATGAATAAGAAGAAGAAAAATGTATAGGGTCGGTGTGCAGTATTCCTATTCCAAGTCAAAATAGGCAAATAAGGAGTCCACTAATTTACAAGTGGACTAAAACGCGGAAAAGGTCCAAACTGGGAATGTACAGAAATACAAGTCATACAACATATGGGTATGTCTGGTCGTAGTAGGTCTTCTATACGCGGTCAGTCCAGAGCATCCTCGCTGTTTCTTCTCATCCTAATCCAACTCTAACTAGGACATCCTTTCTCCCTCTCGAAGTTTCCTTACCCACAGCTATATATACAAACCCTTTCTTCCACAATTCACCAAATCAAATCAGATCAGCTAAACCCAAATACCAAGTTACCAACTACCTCGATCATCATCTCTCTGTGTTTTATTGAAATCCAAGAAATCGGTTTTCGTATTTTGGTGTGGTAGACACATCCTAACCAGCGATCATGAATTCCATGTTCAGTTCTTTCGATGCTTTGTGCGCTGAGGTCTTGGGCCAAACTGTCAAGGCTGCCTTCCCTGTTTCCCAGCAGCAGAAGAATACTAGCCGCTTTTTTGGTATGAATAAGAAGAAAGAATCTTTGCCGGAAGCCGGCCAGGTTAAGAAGCAGGACCAGCAGAAGACGGCACCACCACCTCCGCGCCGGTTTGCGGTCGAGTTGGATGGTCTCCACTGTTTTGAAACCCTTGTCTAATTGATGGGTTTTGATCCTAGATATTCTGATATTCTTCAGAAAAGAAATTTAAAAAAAAAAAAAAAAATCTTTAGATTCAGATTGTTTTGTAGCGAAAGCAATACTATTGTTGTACATCTACAAAGTTACATAATTTATAAGATTCTATTATTCTTTTACCAGAGAGTTATTTGTATTGAGTTTTTAATTTCTTGAATTTTGATGATGTTCATTATGGTTCAGCTGCCAATGATCTATAATTCTATATGGCTTGAAAGAAAACAAAAAGATGTTTTCCAAGAAGGATCTAAAGGCTGCATTCAAGTGCCTTGTGCTAAATCTTGAACTGTGTAACTTGTAATGGTTACAATTCACCAATAACTTGGTTTTGGCTTCTGCAGCGTGTAAAGCTTGGACGTGAAACCTAATAATCATTGTTGACCTTAGAAGAAGTACAGCAAGAGCCCTCTATGCTTTGCTAGCTAAAGCGCCTAGAACTTGCTTAGCCTTCTAGCTAATTAGCTTAGCCAAGTTGAAGTGGGTAGTTAATTAGCCCTTGCAATTGCTACAGATGACCAAAAGTGATTATCTTCTTCACCAACAAAATCCATGTCAACCATAAAGTCCCAATCACCAATGCCACCTCCTCAACTACAAAGCCAAATAAAGGGTTACGAAATACTCGAAAAACTAATAGTCAGGTACCAGTAGATATCTCAAACCTTCCTTGCCCCTCAAATGAGTTGTGAGAATGTTGGCAGCTATGAGTAGCCTTAAAGCCATGTCCCCAGGCTTTAGGATGCTGAAGGTTCCATTTTGCTTAATCTCTAGTTTAAGGACCACTCAGCCAACTGTTAAGGTTAGGCTGTCCTGAATAATGGGGGCCTAGAGAATTATATATTGATTGCTTGCTTCTGTATATATCAGATTGTGATGCTTTCCCAACTCAAACACGATAACGGTATCGATCAATAGCCGACTTTCTTGAAGTCAGAGGCACCAGATGAAATCTGGTGTGAATTCTCTGTGTGCCAAGTGCTGAGGCACGTGAACATAGAATTCGAGTCATCTTTTGAGGTCTCAGATTGCTATGCACAATGCAACTTTGCACAGCTCATGCTCCCAGCAGCAAGTGTGCAAAGTGATGTTCTAGTCTTTATCAAAAACTGGTTCTTTCTTTCGAGGAAATGTCATCATAAGCTATGTAAATCAATTGGTAATGAAGAGATCAATATATTGAAGACAGAAAATGAACATCAAAAGAACCTGAACATTCTGTTTATTCTTGCAGAACAAGATCCTTTCATGACATTTCCAACTTTAAATGAATACAGCTATACGCTCTCTCATCTTGCTTTCCTCTCTTTAGCCTGGGGTACTTATACAATTAAGCTATATTCATAGCTAAACAAAAAGGAGAAAGAATGCGACACCTCCAATCCTGTCAAAAGGGGTCAAGTTCGAATATTCATCACTTGGGCAATTCCTCGCTTCTCTTGACAGAAGTTAGCTTGGCATCTCTTGGAATGAAGCAATAACCTTGTTGGATCACAATCTCCTCCCAATCTTGGCAAATCTCCGGGCTACTCCAAATATAACTGCCTTAGTCAAGAGCCCCCGATCAAGACTGCAAGCAAGAACTATTGCCCCTCCGACAACTAGAGCTTTAGGTATGTTCCTCCCTACTGGTTTCTCAGGTGGATCTGAATTTCCAACCTCCACGGATTCCTTGGTGTTGTTTTCCACCAATCTCAAGTAATCTGCACTTACTTTCGTGTTTATCTGAGCCATTTTAGCACACCGCGAAAGTGGCGCTTTAGCGGCTCTCTCCTTCTGATATAAACGTAGGCCTGGTTCAATCTTTTTAACAGCTCCCCACATACCCTGACGAACTCCAAGTTTCGCAATCTCCCAAGGAATACCCATATCTTCATGGTGAAACAGTATAACCTCACATGCAGTAAGCTGGCCATCCCCCCTTTTGGATTCAACTGTTCATATACAACAGATATAACTTTAATCAGTAGGTGTTCAGAAGACCACTAAAAAGATATGAAAGCAATATGACATTTGCAATTCATTGAAAGAGCATAGAAGTCCTTCGCTTGGGAAGTCATAGGAGAAGTTTTTCTCTCCCTTGCTTCAGTTTTCATGAAATCAAAACCACTTTGCTTTGGAGATAATTCATATTTAGAACGTGTCATTACCTGCACGAATGCACCAACTTGAATAGTACAAATCAACACGTCTAGGTTTGTCACGCCTTGGCACAGCAGTGGAGGGCACTCCCTGAAACATATTAAATAACTACATTATTTCCTGAATCAGAAGTAAATTACTTGTATAGATTTCTTCAAAACCACAAACTAGCTCAGAGAAAACACTTTGCAACATTCACTTAAATTCCTACTCTGAAAACAAGTTTTCTTTCAGATTCCATTTATTAGCACCAGAAAATAACAATAACTCAATTCCCTTATTGAGTATTGACAACTAGCTTATGCCACCTGACTCATCTTAATGACCGATAACTCACATTGCAATTACCAATAAGTAGTCTCACATTTTCAAATCCAAAACTGTTATGCTACTATACTACTAGAGTTTGGAATTAATTCTGAGCAAACACACATATCTAACTATTTCAGCTTTTTCATAGCTAAAACTCTACAGCAAACTAAAGCTAATCATTTATAACAACTAGATACTAGTTATGTTGCCAGAGGTAGAAAAAATGAATAACAGTTGGAACAGAAAAGAACCCTTCCACAAAGTAGGCTATAAAATGATATGTGCATTTGTCTCTGAGGCTCTTACCTTAGTAACACAGTAGTATGATCGCCCTGATTCCCAAATGCGACGGCCTATCATGTAATCTCTATCACTACAGAAGAATGGAAACTGCGTCCATGCAAAATGAAAAACAAACAAAGTCAGTCATAAGCCAACACAACCAGGACAATTCAAGACCAGAGATCACAAACAGACACATTTCTCACCTTGCGGACCCAGTGCACTAGCATGGTTCCAGTCGTTGGGCATTCTTCCAAAGTAGAAGCCTCGATAAGCATGTCATCCCACTTTGCCCGGAACTCATCATCCCAAAAGAAATCCCTCACAGTCTCAGGTGAGGCATCTTCAAATACAGTTCTACTTCGGTATTGTGGAGGTCCAGTCTACAACACAACAAAAGAACAAAGTTCAATAAACCTCACCAACAATCAACCATCAATTGAGGACTTCAATCCAATATAAACCAGAGGTTAAAGACTACTGCTAACTACCTGAGGATCTCTACGCCAAGCTTGGTAGCCCATAGTTGGAGTTGACTTATTCATCATATGAATCCAAGCTGGACCGCCATCTTTCTCCTCAACAAGCTGACATATGTGGCGTAAATCCTCATCGGAGACATTACAAGATTCTTCTTTCTCAATCTGTGAGGAACTGCCAGAGCCAAAAAGTTGAACTTCATCAATCCAAAGCTCTTAAAACTAAAAAACTCCATATCTCACAATTCAACTATCTAACAACTTCAAACTAATAGTTTGTGAGATGTTTAACATGTAATCCAATTAAGTTAAAGTCAAACAAACCTGCAATCAGTATTGTTGTTAGGTGGCAAAGCTAGAGCAGCCTGGTCATGGTGGGTAACGTCAGCAGCCCAAGGAATACAATTTGGCAGCAACGAACTCAAACTCGGAATCGAAATCCCACACGTGGATGGTGGTGGTGGCTGTGAAGAAGATGAGGAAGAAGAAGAAGCTGAGTCCTTTTGTGTGGAGCTATCGAATAATTCTCTACCAACCACAGACACCCATTTGGGCCTCCACGACCACCCAACCAAGACCCCAACAATCACAGCAATCCATAGAGGAGTTATCAACTTGACAAGCTCCCCCATCACTTGTACAATCGTGGGTCTCCCCATAATCTCCACCAAAGCCGATGCCACAGCCATTTTGATAGAAACTGATTGAATAGAACCCTCGATTGAATCGAATAGAGGTATGCGTTGAGCACAGCGATTACTCGAGGGTGGGTTTGGCTCCTCTCTCAAGGACAACGAGGAAATTGGGTTTAAAAGAGTTTAGATATGTAAGGGAGAGGAGGAAGAGGAGATTTAGATATGGGTTTGTTATTGGCAGCAGAGAAGATGATGATGAAGGAGCAGACAAAGGAGTTGTGGATAAGATTGGAGGAGATAAGCGGTATAGAGACGCTTGTTGAGATTTTTGCAGGTCTGAGGCTCTCACAGTTTGGCCCAACCAGAGAGAGAGAGAGAAAGAGAGAGCTTTGTTTTCTTTTGGTTATTGTATTGTTGGGTTTTTGGCCAATAGCCACAGCTAACTTGATGCTTGCTGTGGTAAAAATTAACCAAATCCACAAGGAGAAGGAGAGTCTTCTCTCTTTCTCTGAGTGAAATGAAAATTGTTTGGGAGGGTTTTGGGTTTGTGGTGTTGTAGACGACGACGAAGCCTTTGGTTTTGATTCAATGGCCGTTCTTCTTCTTATATACCATTGGCGTTGGCTCTATTATGCAGTCTCTTTCGGTAGTGGGCAGACGCGTTCTCGTTTTTCACGTTCCCTTGACTTGGTTTTTTATGTGTGCTGTTCATTCTTCACTTTCTATTGTATCTCTGTTGGCTAGGAGAAAACATCGCCAATTTCTATATTTTTGATTTCTCTTCTTTTTGCTTCCCATATTGAACATGTTATGAACAAAACTAAAACTCATGTAATGTGTGTTTCGTCGGTTAGAGTTACATGATGAATAATCTATTCTCTCGGCATACGACTGTACCTAAAAAAAGAAAAAAATTAATTTTTTTTTTAATAAATCAAGTTGATTGTATTAAACTAAAGTCAGAAAAGACCATTATATATTCTCCTTCTACCAACTATGAGTAGATAAAAAGTCTGTGGGATAAACCACAACGATACATAAAAATAGGTCTAATCATTAGAAGATACTACGCTCACTTATTAAAGCAAGCCTATTACCAATGTATGATAGAATATTGTAATAGGCAAAAATAAAAAAAATTAAATTTGCTCATTGTCCTTACCATGGGGGATGACCAGAAAAAAAGCAAGACAAAACCTCAGCACCTTGGCAGCAGCAGTAGTAGCACATTTCTTTTTGGTAGGATTTTTATTCTTAGCTCCAAGTGGTCTACCCAACTTCGGCCCAGTTTGGGATTGCTGTGCTGTGAGCAGAATTGCTTTTGAATTTGTTGTGAGCATAATTGCTTTTGAATCTGCTGTGAGTAGAATCAGCTGAGGTGTTTGGTAAACTGTTTTTAAAAGTGCTGTGAGAACCAAAAAACAATTTCGTGTGTTTGGTGAGTTATAAGTAAAAATTATTTTGGATGGTATAATGACAAAAATAGGCATTGTTATAAATTGATATTAAAATAAATAATTGTTTCTTTTGTATATAATTATAAAGTTAATCCACAATATTACATAAGATTTCTTAACACCATAGTAAATGATTGATTATTATTTAATTATATTAATATATCACAATCTAAGAAAAAATAAATATTACAATTTGTTACAAATATAACTGATTCCTGCAAAAGCATCTCTTACCCTGCTTCTCCAAAATCCACTTTTAAGAGAATCAATTCTTCTAAAATCAGTTTTATGGGTTGTTACCAAACACTTAAAATTAGGCCCAGAATCACTTTTGACCCCGAAAGCAGCTTGAGAATCAATCCCAAACTGGGCCTTCTTCTTCTCCACAATATCATATTCTGGTTTGTTTTTCAATTTCAAACTAGAATGTGTTTGAACTAGACCAAGAGCTTGGGCTGATAGTTTTGGAGCAAGATCCTTGCTTCACTTATATACTTGTTGTTGATCAGTACTATGACCAAAGTAAGTGATTGGTTTGATTGGTGAGGAGTCTAACTTCTGCTTGGTTGTGCGAGTTTTCCTTGGGGCTGCAGCCACTCGATTCTCTGGTTTTCCACATACAGTACTGACTCATGTGGGAGGAACAATGACAGAAGTTGCAATGGGCACAATGGCAGTCGACATAATGGTGTCCTTTTCACTAGTGTTTGCAATACCTGTTTCAGAACTTAAAACCGACATCTTCGTACTATCAATACTGCTTTCAGGATTATCAGAGCCAGTAATAGTTGGTTCAATCAAGTCTAAAATAGGCATAGACTGTGAGTTAGCATTTATATCAACAGCTTAGGCAACCACATTCATAGGCAGCACGACATTGGTATCAATAGGGATTAAAGCTCTAGCATCATCAGAACCAGTCAATATCTCCTTTCTAATAACCACAGGCTTACGCAATTTTGGTGTAGCAGTATGAAACACCTATTTGGAAGTAGACAACATAGAGGCGGAATTACCTCATTTGAAACAAAAAGCACAGTCGAAAAAGAGTTACCAACAAATGGCTAACTACCCGGAGTGCTGATCAGATTTTCTTTCTGCAAGTCAGAGGCAGTTCCAATAGATTGGCTAGCAAACTTGCATTCACCTGACACATGAACAATCAAATTGCATCTTTTGCATTTACCAACCAGGTTCTCATAAAAAAATGAAATTTCAACCTCAATTCCTGCTGCAAATCTCAGAGTTTTCTTGTGAATGAAAGGCTTCACAATATCATGCTCAACCCGAACCAGCACCGTTCTCGTGGCTCGCCATTCCCGATCATCGTGCTTGATAAATGAACCAGCAACGACGGCCACATCCTCAATGATATCAAGTTGCTCTTTTGCCGGAGGAATGTTGGTGATTCGAACCTAGAAGAACATAGATTTCATTGGGATATCTTGAAGCGGGGTCAGGCCATCATACTCCTGAATGATTACAGGATCTCGATCATGGTACCAGGGTCCTCCCCATACAACACGATTGCGGTCTCGATTGAGATCGAAACCGATTACAAACACACGATTGGGTCACTCCTGTATTTGAAATCTGCCATGTAGAAGCCAAGCCCTAGTAAACGTGCGCTGAAAATCAGGGACAGAGCATCGTCGTTGAGTGAGAGGCTTCGCCAAAAGGAAGGATTGTGGTTGGCCACGCTTTGAAGGACCACGCTGTGGTGGTTTAGGATGGTGGGAGATGTCAAGGACACCATCACTGGCCAAAGCCAGAGAGGTTGCAAAGCTTGCTGTTACATCCTCAAGCGACATGACGTTGGGATGAGGAGAGAGAGACTGCAAATTAAGAAGATTTGGTGGCAAAAAGCCGGGATCGACGCACGGGACGTCGGATGGGGGAGTTGAGCGGCGCACAGAGGAAGAGGGGCGCTTAGGGTTTGTTGTTTTTGGTGCGTGTGTGGGTTATCAAATTATATATTTGAAGTTGAAGTTTAGTCTTTTATCGTTTTTTTTTTAATATTACTAATTTACTATACTCATAATTATAGAAGATGTTCTAAAATACTTGTACCATCTGAATTTGACTCAGTGTTTATTCTTAATCTTGGTTGTTTTCTAACATACATCTAAAGAGTGGTCTAAAATGTGTTTTTTCTACAAATGAAAAGTAAACAATCTAAACAATTAGAAAGCTAAATGGGCATTATACCTTGAAATTAAATTCAAATGGCCCTATGCTAGAACACAATGCCATGCCAAGTTGATCTATTTTCCTACCAAACTCATGGACTAAGCTGTTCAAAGTAATCACCTTTAAACTAAATTAAACACCAACATCACATCATTACTTAATTTAATCTTGTTTTCTGCTTAAATACCTAAGCAATTAAAGAGTTTTATCACATCCTCATCCGAAATGAAAAGTTGGCTTTCAAAATTTTGTATTCAGAAACTATTGCATCAAAACAAAACTTGATAATTAGAAACTCAAGAATGGGAAAAACAAATCACTCCCAACGTTTAATGAGTGCAAATATTTGCCAAAAGAACTCGCAAAGTGGTTGCGATTCTAAGCTCGATCATGAGGCAAACCACGGACAGAATGGAAACCCTAACAGATCCCTTCGGCGATGGAAACCCTAATCATTTGAGGTAGATAGAATGAAGCAAGTTTCATATTCATCGCAGAAAACAATGACTAAAAATTGAAGCATATTCTAAGCTAGTGGCATCCATAAAATAATGCAGCATTGCTTTGCTTAGCTAATGAGACCCTGATTCCAGCATTTGACTCGCTTGAACTGATCCAATGCACGCGCTCGATCAACTCTGTTGCTCCTTTCTGACTATAAATCGAGTCGACTTTGCATAATTACTTCAGAATGGTCAACTTGATGAAGCTTTCAACATTTTTTGGTCTCAAGTTCTTATGAATAATTAAGAGGATTGAATTCAAAGGTATGCATGGTCTCTCTGACTATCAAATTTTCCTCTATTCTGAGCTTTTGAATTGCCAAACTATTTGAACTGACCCTTCTCTTATGGTCATTTTTAATTCAAAGTTTTTCTAGGTCGAATTTCACACCTAGTCTAGTAAGATCAACATGTTTGAATCAAGCAAATGAAGTATCACAATACCCAACAATATTGGTGTGGACACAATAACATGGTAACATCCTTTCTAAGTTTGAAATAGCTCCGATAAATATGGGATTAGTGAAAACAATCGTTAGTTCTTCATTTTATTTCGTGTAAGAATGTAATATTTCAAAGATGTTGGCATAAAAAATCCGTTTGATTTGTCAATATTATACAACAGAATGAGGAGATATGGAATAAATGTAACTCGGTACACACAACATGCTCGACAATTTACTTTAAAAAAAAAAGATCGATAATATAATTTGACCAACCAAGCGAGTAATCTCTTCACTTACCCTCCAAAACAAATTTCATCTACCCTGAAATTGATCACAAATCACACACTTAAAGAACAATCAAAAACAACCGCAACATGTTCATCAATGTCAAATTCTACCGCAAGCGAAAGACTTGTGAAAGCATGTGGAAAGTGATGTCAACATAATAACCTCCATAAATATTGGTTCATGGAAACAATAACGCAATGACATGCTGAACCGACCCAATATGATATGACCTGCTCCATGTTTTCGTCGTGCAACTTATTTTTAAATGGCAAAGAGGTTACGAGTCCAAGACTTCATGTGTATACTGAATCACCTTTCTGATCTTGCACTCACATATATAGCTGCTTCACCTAATTGATCCATACGTTTTGAGAATAGACAACTAGCCCGACAAGTCTTCTATACCCAAAACTTCACTTTCACGCTCTACACATGCAAGAGTTTCTACTCCCACTCGTTTTAATCTGTGTAACTTCACCAATACAAAAACGAACGATTATGTTGTGCGGATTTAGAACTTAAATGGTATGAAAATGAGTTATCATTGTATACTAAACTTATAATTGAACTCTGAAAATCAAATATGAAAAACAAGAACACATTCCAGCGCGATTTGAATCGTTAGACCAACTTAAGTGCTTAAGTCACTCGATCATAGTTTGGACCACAAGCTAGGTGATGATCCAAAGTAGTTCCAAAACCATAACGTGAAGCCTTGCAATTTCCTACTTTGAGAAATTGACGTTCTATATAGATTCTACCAATTGTGTGCTTGAAAAAAATGCCAAACTGACGGTGATTACTGATTAGGTGAGTAGGTCCAGGACTGATGGGGCTCAGTTGCCCTTACATGCTTAGATTTTCTTCAATAAGGAGTATCAGCCAAGAGAGCCAGTTGGAGTTTTTCTCTTCCACTACTTCATTTTACACTTTGTATGATTTTTGGGAAAATCCCATCTGATATGCTTCTTCTTGTCCAGATTATGATTTGCAGTAAGGGCTGTCACACCGACCCTAGCCTTTAACATCCATAAGGTCTTCATAGTCGTTGTTTACTTCGACTACTGAAGATCTTTGGTCTGGTATATGTCAATTTCAAATGGTCGGTTATCTAATGCATAGACTTACATAAATAGCTGCGTAAACAAAAGAACGATGGATTCATAAAGCTTTTGAATCTGAATGTGGAGCCTCAAACAAAAAGTGTAGGAGTGGAAAGCCAATCTCAGTATTAAAGAGTGATACACATGCAAGAATGGAAGAATATCAAATGCATAACACGCGTAGGTTTGAATTTCATATCGAACTTAACTGACTGGTCGCATGGCAGAGGCTCAAGGCCACAGAGTTGAGCAGAGTTCAACTCATGAAGCACATGTTTTACATCTAAGTATGTGTTACTGTTAGTATGACCAAAAAGAAGAGTGTTAATGTTAGTGTTACAAGTAGCGAAGAGTATCAAACTCAGGAAAGAAATTATGGATTCTCTACAGATCTCCTGACTAAAGATTGCATATGTGCAATGGATTAAATTAATCATATGCCAAACTGTCCCGGGCATAAACGAGCAAAAATGGGGCAGATGGTGCGTTCATCCAATATTTCTGTTAATGCATACACATTTACATTAGAATACTAGAAGCAAGCAGAAGCTAGTTTTAGAAACTGGTGTGCCAAATAGCGTCGTCACCCTCTCCACATCTCTGGTGCACCTCTTCCATTCTCTCCACCGATTTGCATATGCCACTGCAGCTCCAATCGAATGATGCAGCACAGGGGTTCCCGGCTTGAGCTTTCCACTCGCAAACTGTGTGAGAGATACAGATTTTGTGTAATGTATAAAAGCCCGAAAAGTACCTGTTCTAATTAGAAGCATGAACTAAAGATTTACATTTTAAGATTGCTAATACTTCATCTAATTAGAAGCATGAACTAAAGATGACATATTTAAGCCAGTCACAGTTGCTACAGTTTTCAGCACATGATCAGATGAGTTTTAAAAGCTAGCTTATTCTAAATGTAACTCTTAATTGAAACAAAGATCATGGAAACATCAATCTTGAATTACATAACGGTTATTGGTCTAGAAAAACCAAATCACATATATAATAACTTACCTGGAGGAGTCCCACAGCAAAGGCTTCGCTCATCAATGTGCTGAACATCGAGACCAATAAACCAAGAACCCAAAGAAACATCTTCATTTGCATATCTGTGAAGCATGTGCCTGGAGGAAACAAGAACTCAATTACTAACACTTTCAAGTCATATATCCTAAGAAAAAATTACGCACCACAAAAGGTCTTACCTATTAACTGAAATGTAGGTTGCCAAATCTTTGGAAATTGCATATATTTGACCTGTTGCATGCCGGAAATATTTATTTCCCTCCTCTCCAAATTTCCAATATTCTGGTTCATGGTACTTGACCCCCCTAAAGCAAAGGTAAATAAATCATCATTGGTGCGGATTACTAAAAATTAAGAAAAAAGCCCAATGTTCAGTTGCTTACTGATGTGCCAGGACAGGTCCAGACTTCATGCATCCAATATACGTACGAGGCTTTGATCTATGGCGGGCCAAAGTAGAACCAACCATACCTGTGAAATGTTAACTGAACTTAGTGTCCCTGAATTCAAATTTAAGTTGTTCCCCTATCCAGTTTCAAAAGCAGAAAGAACACACACACACACACACACACACACACACACACACACACACTAACCAAGATTTATGTGCACATCATCATCAACTTTAATATAAAAGTCAGCATCCCATGTATTGACAGCTGCTGTAAAATATGCTTGGGTTTTTGACGATAATTCGTGGTATCCCTCTATATGATTCTGCAGACATACAATGGTAAGAAAGCATAAGGTTCCCCTATTTTTTTCTAATCAGAGGAGAACATGAAAAACTTAAACTAGAACAAGCCCACCAAAGGATTTGAGAATTTTGTTCCTTTATGGTACCCAAGAATATATATATATCTGCATGCATCAAACTTTGCATGAGTCTCCAAAATACTGACTAACATTACAGGGAATACAGGCTACCTTGGTCCTCAGCACTCAGTAACTTACCAGTCGGAAAAAATCCTTGTGTTTCTCATCTTCTGCATCAATGGCACGATCCAAAACGCCACCAGTAGATGCACTGACAATTAAAAAGAAAAATTGAACCATTATGTTGAAACAGTATCATTCTGAAGTAAGCAGTAAAACACCAGCCACTTGAGACAAGAGTTAGCCAACCTGTGTCCAATAACAAACCGCATTATAATTCCCTTCTCTGTCTCTAACTTCTTTAACTCATCACCTAGGGGAAAACAGATAATTTATTACAGCTGCTACTAGTTTTGATGTCAGAGAATAGTTATTAAGTTGTTATATTCAAACCTCCAGGCATCCATGTTTCCCTGATTGATTCCCTTCGCTTTCTGCTGCTGAAGGCAGTCATGATTCCCATGACAAAGAAAACCTTTTGACGCTCCTTGAATGATTCGCTTCCTGGTTTTGTAACCACCGGCGATCCTTCATTATTGTCAGATTTGGAAGCTCTGGCTGCTGCTAGCTGCACCTCCAACGCGGAAATTGTCTTGTCTAGCTTCCTAAGAATTCCAACATGAATATTACGTATAAGGCACTTTCAGTCAGACAATAGCACACAAAGTAATTAACTCACACAAACACAGAGAAAGTGATTTCGAGCTCTAGAAAAAACATCTCCATATATATAATAGTAGAAAATCAGAATTTACCTGATCACATCATGTGTTTGTGAAACTTGAGAAAAGATGTCTCCTGCCTCATCAGTGTCTTTCTGCAATTGCATAGATATTATTGAAGTGCATTACAAAATAAATGAAGATAATGAATATCATGATCATATATCTTGCCTTTTCACAATTGACCACAGATTGAAGGGATATCGATTGATGTTTCTCCAGTGATGAAGCCTCTTCATCCATATCATCTGGATCGATGGCAGGCCAACATCTGGAAAACAAACATGAACCACTTGAAGTTCATATAGGAAACGAATAGTAGGGAGCAGAGAAATATAGTCTCATGCCTCGTTTCATTGGTGTAATAGATGACTACTACAATCTCTGGTCATGCAAACTCAACGCACATTTTACGTACATTATTCACATACATGAACATGATGCAAGGAACATTGCATCTCCCAGCCTCAATTCCCATATGATGAACTGATTGAACTCCATTTTTGACAAGTTCTGGTACAATGTGATTGTGCCGGAACTTATTTTACTTGAGAACTGTCACAATTATTCCTATTAAAAGTAGGCTGGGCTTTTAGAAGGAACATAAAGCTTGGACGCAAAGTAAATTTTAATTTGCATCCAACAATAGGCTCAAAAATGGACTTCATCATATGGGAACTAGGATATAGCCACTATCCCCCATTAACACTCTGCCGGCCAATTTTGAGCAACACTGAATTTTCTCAGTCGGTCACCATTAGTTTATTGACTAATCTCACTGACTTGCATTTCAAAAACCATATGTCAATGCCTGGATTAGAACTTGAAATAGATCATCAAGCTCCAAAATTTCCACCGAGTTACAAAATCAACCTCGAACGAAATGAGTACTTAAACCCAAATCGACTTTGATTAACATTAATGTAACAGACTCATTTGCATCTCCCGAATCATATATCCAATTATTGACTTAACCTCTCACATTTCAGAACCAAACATCACCAAATCTACCACATTCCACGCTCAAAACTCAAAACAATGTATACTCTCCTTAAAGATTTATGGTCTACTCACATCTATCAGCAAGACACTTATTTGCATTTGCCAATTCAAGTGTTGAGATTAAGACCAGTACTTGCACCTAAATTGGTCAGTTATGAAAGTCTAAAATTACTAAGAAAGATTAGCAAAAGTGGGAATCTTGAGCACAATGGGTTCCAAAAGCAGAGACTTTGAATTCCAGAAACCATCCAAACAACATAAAGACTAAAGATTCACAAAAGTCCTGCTAAGCAAATCTAGAAGCTGAATCTCAAAGAGAGGAAAGAACCTGTTGACAACAAGAACACCCAAGAAGAAGCTGACAATGCAAAACAGAGAAACCCATCTAGTTGAGACTCCATTGCCAACCTTGTGAGGTCTGCTCAAACCCATCTTCATTTTCACAAAGGCTTCACCTTTAAGGGACCTTCTTCTCTTTGCTTAACCCTTTTCTCTAGTGAGGTGGGGCTGTGGAGCGTTAAGAAGAAGACACAAACAAACCCATATTAGAGAAAGAGCATAGTTGACACCAACAGAACCAATGTCCTGAAACAAAAAGTAGACCCAAGTTGGAAAAGGAAAGGAAAAGAGTTTTTTCACTTTGATCGATCAGCTTTTTTCTTAAACGAATCAATTTCAGTCTCTGGGGAGATGGGCTGCCTTGTAATTATGCTCTCTTCCTATTCTGTCACGGGAAATGTTATATATTCGACGAAAGACACAAGTCGTGACAGCATAATGCCCCTTTATTCTCAAGCAATGTATTGGCCGGCTACTTTCTCTGCCTATTTCCATTTTTGTTGGTTTAATTTTCTGCCAACTTTTCTTTTTCTATTTGATTGTTAATCCTTCATGTTCTTTCTCATTTTGTTGTTACTTGGCTCTAAACTCATTTGTTTTTAAGTTGACTGTTATTATTGATCTTGTAATGTTGTGATAGTAAGTTGCTTAGTACTTGGTAATGGGTTGTTTTACTTCCACCCCATTCCCTGTAAATAAATTATTCAAGGTTTGGGTCTCGATGTATATAAGGGACAATTGTACATTACAAGCAACAATCACTACTACGAGACAACCTTATATTGGGTGGGTACTGGGTATTCACCACCATTACAGCATTACTTGTCCATAATTTGATGCTTCAAGAACAAAAGTTCAATATTGCTCGACGTGGTGAGCAAATCTTAAACAAAATGCCCCTAAAAGGGTTATTTAAGGTTTAGGGTTCCGTTAAAAATGTAACATTCATGATGAGACAACTATATCTTGTATTTAATAGTTTTGACAGCAGTTATATATATATATATATAGGGTCCGGATCAGAGGACACCTATTTTTACACATAATTTGACACGTCTTGAGAACCATTGGATATAAAGACTGCCAACGGTTGAGATTGCTTTCTACAATTCAGTTTTTACATTATAATTTGTTTTCAATTACATATATAATCTATTTACAAAATCAATAAGTAAAAATAAAATCAATTTCTAAATCTCCAATTCAAAGCTGTGAAGTCTGTCGTCGAAGAACAACAACAACTTTGTTCCTCTCCGTCTCCGTCCAAAAGATGGATGAGCCAGAGCAGTCAAAACCAGCGCCCACTGACCCAACTTCGTCGTCTTCGACTTCTTCGCAGCAGCAAGTTCCTACAATGAGTTCTCATGTCGACGTGACAAAAGTCGTTTACTGGGTTTGGTTTTCAATATATAAGTAAATCTCGATCATGTGTGAGGAGATCGTCTAGTTTCCTTGTGAGTTCTTCTCAATTGAATTTACTTACCCTTACTATCCATCAAGTTAGATTTGGTTTTTTTTTGTATTCGTTTCTTATTCAATTGTAGCTAAGAGTATATGTCCCTAGAGATGAAGCTTTTGCAGAGTTAAAACAACTAAGATTCTTAGCAAAGATCCTGAAATATGTGCTACATGCATTGGTTCCTCAACTGGAGATATCAATTTTTGATTCAAAGTTAGGATTTCCCTACTTCATAGCTATAGATTCATTGTTCAATGGAGTCACATTGCATAAGCCAATAACTAGTGGCTTATTTCAGTCAATCATCCCAAGACTAATGAAGGCAATTAAGGACGGGCAAGATGGCCTCTTACTCTTTGTTGTATTCTCTTCTCTTTTTATCTTCTCTCTTAGTGACGGGCAAGATGACTTCTTAGTTGTATTCTCTTATCTTTTTATCTTCTCTCTTATGAGTTATGACTAAGTTGTGTGGGTTAATTTGCTGCAGGGAATGGCCATTAAGAAGTAAACTTGACAGTAAGATTTATGGCCGACCTGAATCATTGATTACCTTATAATGTGTGATGGGCACTTGTTGGAATGAGGTTCTTGTTAGGGAAGTGAGAGTACCACAGATCGGTGAGACAGGGAAGATTGTGCTCACCATTTACAACCAAAATTCTAAAACGAAGAAGCTCCTCTATTGGTCCAAGACCGAGTCTTCTGATCAAACACAAGAAACATCTCAAATTGCAATACTGGAGAATAGAGAGGTTCATTTTTTCTTTGTTCCGATCTAGTATGTAATTTCAAAGTAGAGTGTTTGTATGAGGTCATAAATGCTATTATATGAGGTTTTACTGTTATTATAATCCACCAAGTTCGATTCGAAATAGATTATGCTTGTATTATATTCCATCTTGTTGAACTTGGCAAATGACGGTGCATACTTGAAACAACATATGATGCATTCTAATTTAGATTATATCAAGTCTAAATAACGTATAACACAAACTAGTTCACAAAATGATGTTGCTGCATCTAAGCCTCCAAACTCAATTCATATCTCATGTCAAAACAGACAAGGCAAATCCACTCATAGACTCCAATGGAGAGCATCGTTTTCTCACTACTGCTAATGAAACAAAAACAAAAAAATCACTAGCTAGTTCATTCTTCAATGCTACGCCTAATCAACCCCTCAGCATAGATTACACTGTAGCTAACTCATTCTTCATTGTGAAATTCGAATTCTTCTTCACTCCAAGTCTTCTTCACTTGAATCTTTGTTTAACTCTTGTATGTCCACATTTCCTAATATTGAAAATATCATCGGGAGTCACATGAAGTACATGAAACGAAACAATAAGATTTGCAAATAGGAAGAAGAAACTAGTATGAACTTACTTTGATTTGTAGAGTTTCTTTTTTTGGCATTTGGGTTTAAAGCACAAGTAGTTTTGTTATGTCCAGGTTGTTGGCATATTGTACACTTCTTCGGATTCCTCTGAGCTAGCTCCATACCAGATTTGATTCTTTTTGGGTTTCTGAAGTTTCTCCTATTGCTTTCATCCTTCTTTCTGCCCTTAGTTTTTGATATATTTGGATCCAATAACAGCAAGCCTGAGGATTTATTTGTACATTGATCTACTTCATTTTGAAGTACATCATTTTGAGACTCCACAATATGTTCAGTTAACACCTTCTTCACTTCTGAAATCTTCTTTGACAACTCATCTAAAGCTTCCATGTAAATTCTGTAGGCCTCATCTGAAAGAGCTGCTTGATAAGCTAATTGAGTAGCTCTTCGACACATATGACTAAATCTTAATGCTTCTGATTGTTCCTTGCCATCATTCTCTACCAACGTCTCAGCATCCATAACTCTAAATTTATTTGCTCCTTGTTGCCATCTTGGAATGATAAAGTGGGCAGGTATTAGATCAATGTCATGACGAACAAAAACTTTCATAATGTGCCGACAAATTAATCCAACAAACTCAAAATTTTGGCATTCACATGTACCCTCATGAGTTTGTAAATTCAGCTTCACCAAGAACTCTTTTGAGCCACTTTTTTTCTTCATCACAGAGTATCGTTGAAGTTGGTCGTCGGGTTCTTTTTCTTCAACTTTGAGTCTTTTCAACTTAGACCACTCAATCTTGAACTTTTCAAATATATTTCTAGTATATACTTTTGCTGCATGTTTCAAGAGAAAGTCATCATCTTCCACAATACGATATTTATGCTCTGAGATGAAATCCTCTCCACTTTCATTTGCAATTATCTTCTGTAACGCTTGTTCATACTTGATAACAAATTCTCTTAGATTGGTTGTTGATGTAACAAAGTCGTCAAAAAATGCATTAGTACCTTCACTACGCCCTGTTGTATTCATTCCGGCAAAGAAGGAGTTGCGGTTATAAACAGGAACCCAGGATTCACGAATATCATATAGTTGTTGCAACCATTCATTCTCTAACAAGTCATGCTCTTCAATCAGCTTCTTCCATTTATCTTCAAAATCATCTATCTTATATGTTGCCCATATGCATTTGTTCATGCTTTTCTTGAAATATGAATTTTCTTGGTATACATGCGACAACTTTTCTCCAAATTTTTTCATGATATGCCAAATGCACAAACGGTGACGGGTATTAGGAAAAACCTTTGCAATTGCTCCTTTCATTGCCACATATTGGTCGGTGATGATGCCTAATGGGTGTCGATTTCCCATAGCTGCAAGCCATGTTTCAAATAACCACGAAAATGTCACCTCTGTCTCATCTTGTAAAAGAGCACATCCAAATTGTATGGTTTGAAAGTGATGATTTACTCCCGCAAATGGAGCAAATGGCATGTCATATTTATTTGTGCGATATGTTGTATCAAAAGTCACTACATCCCCAAAGTACTGATATGCATTCCTTGATCTAGAATCTACCCAAAAGAAGTTAGTAGCTCTACCTTCTTCATCACACTGAATAGCATAATAGAAGTGTGGATTCTCCGCTTGCTTTTTCCTGAAGTAATTGAGGACTGACTGTGCATCACCGTACTCCAAATCTTTATGTCTCACGTTCCGTAGATGATTATAACAATCTCTTCTGTCGAAAGAAACAGTTTGAGCACTGCCAAACATTGTCGGAACTTTGCTGATTCTTAAATTTTCTCTATGGAAAGCTTCTGTCAAGTCCTTCGCTGCATTTGGCATATGTCTATTCGACTTCATCATCACTCTTCGAGCTGGTGTCACTATTTTGTGATTGTGGATATCACTGAAAAATGAGACGGTTCACTTGTTCGTCCATTTGTCATGAAGAATCCGCATATTAGCCTCACAACCACATTTAACAGTAGAGCAACTTTTACCTCGCTTCTTTCCTGGCTGTTGGTCAAGTGTTCCTCCATTTTCTTTCTCTTCTAATTCGTCTTTTTCTTCTGTTTCTTTTTTCTCTTTCATGACATGTTTTCCTTGATGTGCACAAACAAATAATCTACTGGTCACCTCAGAGTAATGTGATCTAGACTTCCATGAACTTCGAATACGAGTCCAGAAACCTTCTTGTCGGCCATAATCTTCATAGTATTGTCCGGCCTCTTCCAATGATCCAAACAACATTCCCACATAAGGTACCTTTAATTCTTGAACATCCCTTCCTAGAGATTGGTGACTACCTACTTGGCTGCTTGTTATATGGTTCAATGAAGGTCCATCATCGCCATCGTCAATTTCGGAGGGTAAATCCATTACCTACAACTGTAAACATAGTAAATAGTAGAATCCAATAACATGTTAAAAAAAAAAAATATTGAACAAAGAGTTCGACAACATAATTGCATACAAGTGCTTTAATTTGCTCCAACACGCTTGGTTTGGTACACAGTATACCTTCTTCCCAAAAAAAAAAAAAAAAATTACACAGTATACTAGCGTAGCATATCTAGGGTTTTTCTTTGGCCTTCTCAATAGATTACTAATGCTTTTGTGTTTGGAAATCAAAGCTTCTATGTAGATGAAACGAACAACAATCCATGATTATAATATAAGAATGAGAACATACCAGGAGCGACGAAGACAAGCAAAATTCAATGGAGTTGTGAGAGAAAGCTTCAACGATCTTTGACTCAAAACAAATTTGGGAATTCGGCGTTGGGAATTCGGAGTTAATTTTTTTGCTTAGAAAAGAAATTGATTTTATTTTTACTTATTGATTTTGTAAATAGATTATATATGTAATTGAAAACAAATTATAATGTAAAAACTGAACTGTAGAAAGCAATCTCAACCGTTGACAGTCTTCATATCCAATGGTTCTCAAGACGTGTCAAATTATGTGTAAAAATAGGTGTCCTCTGATCCGGACCCATATATATATATATATATATATATATTGGTTACAAATTTAGTTGAGAGTGAGACTTAAACACGAACTGAGATTATATAACTTGTTTAAGCCATTTGCGGAATTTTACTCACATATTGTCATACGCAAAATAAAGTATGTCACTAATTAAAGTTATAATTTCTGTTTTGTTATAAAATAACTTAATTTGCTTTTCATTTGCTTAAAGCTAACTTTTTCATTTTAATCGATGAATGATTACTAATAACCTTAAAGGCATAAACCATGGACTGTTTTCTTAATTAAAAGCTTATGATGACTTCGAGGCTAGTTTGGTCTATTTCATACTAAAGCGAAGATGCGAAGGGAGTCCCCCAGAATTCAAAATTTTAAAAGCGGAGAAGGTAAATGGCGGTGGTGTAAATTCAGCAAGAAGTGAAGGTTGCTATAGTCATTCACTCCCGCACGAAATGCAGGAGAATGGACACGTGTAAGTGACGAGGACTAGACAAGACGACGTGATTACATGATGGGCTCGACTCTGTACCCAATAGCATTCAGCCACTAATTTACCATTTTGCCCCTTCCTCCCGGGTCCCTATTGACTCCCTTTGACTGTGGTCCCCCACCTCCTCCTCCCCCTCATTTTTTTTTTTCAAACTTTCTTTATATTTTTACCTATGAGAGGCTATTAGGAGTATCATCAGATCATCAAGTAGTTGCTGGAATTTTTCTTTGTTCTGATCTGTTTTGTTATCTTGCTTCTGTATAATATTCATGGGCTGCAACTAGAGCCAAAAGCTTAATCTTCAAGTATGGAGTTGTTTTGATCTCTGCAGTGTTTCTTTGATTGTTTTATCCTCTACAATTTTCCATGCATGTCTTGTATATTTTTCTCAAAATATTTTGTGCCATGCTCACATGTTGCAACTTGCAAAAGATCTTCTTAAACCAGTCTAGGGTTGATGCTTACTGCAATGAATCTGATATTTAATGACAGAGTTAGAAATTTATCTTTATAGAAGCATGATGGAGGTAACGATGATTTATTCCATACAAGCGTAATAACATTGTCTGTGGAAAATTTCGTTAGGGGCATTGGAGGATATTGGAGTGTATCTAATTTGAGGAGATTATGCTGATTCTTTGCTCAATCATGGTGTTCGTGGCGGGTTCAGCACCCGGCGAACAGTCAGCACGGTGTTGGTTTGTGGTTGGTTGCTGTGTCTCTGTGTTGTGCTTAGGCGTGCCAGCACCCTTGGAGCGGTGCCACTCGATTGCGCGCGACCCCCTGAGCGAGTCGCTTCGTCTGCTCCCAATTCGACTCTGACTTCCTGGTCAAGCGACTGTTACGCGGGCGCTGACTAAGCCGGCGTACAGGGCTCGAACAAGACCTGAATAGAACTCTCTACCAGGATTTTCTTCCCAACCCCTTGAGGATTGAGGATCTTACTCTGATCCGGAGAAGCAAAGCAGAGCTGTTCCAAGACCACGGGTGTGTCACCGGAGTGACGACTCGATTGCCACCAGGGGTAGCGGACTGACAGACTCGATTGCCACCGGGGGTGGCGGACTGACTCGATAGACTCAGCAAACGCTCGGCACAAGTACGAGAGCGGATCAATCGTAGGAGGGCGGAGGAGGGTTGCGTGAGGCTCAGCAAATGCTCGGCGCAAGTACGAGATTAGATCGATCGTAAGAGGGCGGAGGAGGGTTGCGTGAGGCTCAGCAAATGCTCGGCGCAAGTACGAGGTTGAATCCGTCGTAGGGCGGAGGCGAGTTGCGTGAGTAGACCCAGCAAAGCGCTCGGCACAAGCACGAGATTAGATCGATCGTGGGGCGGAGGCGGGTTGCGTGAGTTGCTCCGGAGAGGCTTTGGCAAGTTAGCGTTGCGCTAGAACTTGTGGTTGTTTGTTTTTGGTTGAGAACCTCTTTCTAGATGCCGGCAGATTCATATTTATATGACTCAAGGACCCCTAGGGCTGTCAACTCCAGCCTGGCGGATCCTTGAGACTCATTAGGAATGTCCTCCCCTACCCTGCTTCCCATCAAATCAGCGAAGATATTATCAGAGGTATAGTTGGTATTGAAGCTTCGAAGATCGGAGCAACACGTCTTGACCTTGCTTGTTATGCTGCTGTTACTGTTCATCACTCATCATTGCGCAGTATGGCCGGTTCCTCTAACAACCTCCCTACAGCATGGTGCAGCGTGGCTTATAGTTGTTAGTGATTGATAGCCCAGCGTAGGTAGTGAAATCATTGCTACATTGCTTCTCAATCTTAACAAATATTTTCACTGATGGATTGTTACGAAACAACCCCAATCGGATTAGGAAGCAACCACGTTCTCCCTCGAACTCAACCTCTTTGGTTGAAGCGGGAAAGCCCGATTTCCAAGGGTTTGAATCTGATCAAAACCCCTACTGGGCCTTGGGGCGGAAGCCCAATTGAAATAAATTCAATTGTGGTCCAAACATTGCCCCCCAGTCTCCGATATTGAGGTATAGCGAGATAGAAGAGAGACTGAACCTCAATCGCCATTAAATAAATAACTGGACTGTTGCGCGGTTTCCTCGCCAATCACGATTCCCCAATTCGAAACGGTAACACTGTTCACCTAAAACCCTTGGTTGCTGCGAAACCCAGCGCCTCACGAAACAAGAACCCCTTTCGGATTCCTATAAATTCCAACAGAGACCCCTCGGTTTCTCCTTCGTACCACCTTGCTTCCCTCTTTCCTAGCCCGAAATCAGAAGAAACCCAGATCTGAGACTGATGGCTCCCAAAAAGAACTTTGATATTCGCTATCCCCTGGCGGAACAAGCCCAGACTCAACTTCTCCCCCTCCTCAAATGTTCTGAAGTAGAGGAGAACCGGACCCACCTTAGTCTTCCCCATGAGGAATGTGCCACCTTAGGTCCCTTTGTGGTGGCCTATCATCCTGATGATAACAACGGAGCCCATCAGATGCTCGACAGCCCGGCGCGCCCGCTGCCGGCGCTCTTCCGCTCTGAAGAACCGGCGGAGTGCCCAAATTTTCAAAAAGACGCTCACCAATGCACCGTAAACCACTCCGCCTGGCCTCTGGTTAGGCCCTACATGACCACCTGGTATGAAGAACGGCTTCCTCTCGACGGAGCAATTTGGAAGAAAGCCGGGGTCGCTGATGCAATCCAGCTTTGCTTCGGCCTCAGCCCAAAAGGAGGCAACAGGTGCGCCCTAGTTCCGCTGATCAGCCTTTGGAACCCCACGGTTAATGCCTTCGAGTTCCAATTCGGTCACGCCTCCGTGACCCTGCTAGACCTCTACGCCGGCTTCGGGTTCCCTCTCGGCTCTGTAGCCTTCGACGAGGGCTACTACCCCGAAAGGACATCTCCCTCTAGCCTTGTTTGGGGATTCGAGCCCAGTGGGTTTGAAAAGTGGAGGAAGGAAACCTCCCAGATGGGTGACGACAGGCTCAGCGGGATAGCCTTTCTGTCCTTTTGGCTAAACAAATTCGTGTTCTGCTCCACCACCAACAAAATGACCAAGCACTACCACCGTATGGCGGAGGTGATCTATTCCGGCCAAGAGATTGGTCTTGCCCAATGCGTTCTAGCACACCTCTACCGCTGTCTGCACCAGATATCCGCCGTGCCCATGAATTGTGCACAATCTGGTCCGCTCTGGATCTTGGATATCTGGTGCCAGATGTACTTTCCCCAACTTTCTCCGGCCACGAAGAGAGCTCCTAGGCCTGACCAAGTTGTGGGGCAAGAGTATGCCGGCTGTGCCGCTGATCCCGAACTCAGCTATGCCATCTGCCTCGACATCTTTTTCAACACATCCGCTCAGGAATTTTTTACAGAGGCACAGCAGCTGATCCACGTGAAGTATCCCCGCGGACTAGCCCGAGGCTTTCTCCCTAACAGTCTTCAGGCAGCTAAAGGCCGAGGGATTTTCATCCATTGCGTCTCCATGGCGGACCTGCCACTCCTCTGTAGTGAGAAAGGCTATCCGAGCCATGAGCTCTACGCGCCTCACTTCTTTGCACGGCAGTTTGGTCTTATTCAAACCTTGCCCTATCCGCCGCTGAGAAGTCTGAATCTTTTCTCAGCGTGGAGGAATAGCCGAAAGTCCAAAAGACCCTCAAGTGCCAGTGACAATTCATGCCTGCAGCCTCTCATCATACATAACGAAGATTGCTACCCTAACCTGCAGGCCTCCACGGACGCAACTGGCCCCTATCGCGTCTGGTGGTCGCGCATGCGAAGCCCGCTCTTCCGCCAACCACCCGCTTTCTACTTCCGAAGATTCTTTCACCTTCGGGGTGGGCAACTTACCCCAGCTGACCAAGAGGTGCTACACGGCGGTCCCCTATACGTTGACCCGCCCCTAAGAAAGGTAATATGCCCCCATTTGAAACTACTGTTTCGGTTTGCCCATGATTCTCGCGTAATCTCGATTGTTTAATAAACTAGGCTATTGAGCAAACCCCAATGGACAAAGGAAAACGGAAGGCCGAATGCAAAGCTCTTCCGCCCCCCAAGAAGAGCAAAACTATTGTTGAGGCGGATGAGGAATCAGATGAGGAGGAGGACATACCCGTAAGTACTCTTTAAAGCTCCATTTTCCCCTTACGTCTCTAACTATGAGCTCAAACAGATACCTACATAACGTAGATATCCCATCTCTATCCCTCCCTGCAGATACTTCAGAGGAAGCGTTCCTCGTCCGCCGCCGCCACCAGCCGAGCTCCTGCGGTAATAGAGCTCTCCTCTGGTGAGTCCTCTAACCCTTCCGAAGAACCAGGTTCCTCTAGTTCCGACGATTACTATCTGGACTTCTGTATTCGTGAGCTTTGCGGCGATAGTCTTCCTCAACCTGTTCCTCTGCGCTGTCTTGCTGCAGGTACTTCCTCCAGCCTAGCCCTCGCAGTTAATCAGAGTTCTATCCAACCCGTCTTGACTCTCCGTGCTGCTGCAGAAGCTGGACCGGAGGCGGAGGAAAACCCAGATGCTACCATGGCGGAGGCCCCAACCGATAGGCCTCTGCTCCTGCTATGTGGCGCTCCTGGCAGTTCTTCAACTCCACATCCGCTGACCTCAGATTCGACTCGGGAGGAAGAGCACGGGGCCGAAGAGGACGTAGAAGAAGGAGAAGAAGAGGAGGAGCCGATTCGGGGCGCAGACCAACCAGCTGCTGACGAGCCATCCTCCCCTGCAGATGACCTATCTCCGGCAGAGGAAGAGGCTCTAGCCGGTGCGGAGTCTCTGGCCGGTGCTGCCCCCCAGGTTGAACAAGATTCAACCCCTGCTGACTCTTGTATTGAAGCCGATCGGCCATCACCAGCAAGGTGGCCCGGATCTCCTCTGCCCGAAGAGACCCCGTTGACGGAGGTATATATCCCTTATGCTCTAAATTGGTACCTCCCTTGGTCTGAATTGCTTCCAATCCTCCTCGATTATGAGCAGGTGGAAGAAGAGATAGTGGCAACCGAGAATGCCACCCCGCTGGTGGTGGATGCTGCCCCCCAGGTTGAACCAACTCCAACCCCTGCCGCTGCTCCCGTTGATACAGCTCAGCAAGGAAAAGCAGGGCAGCAGGGCTCTCCTCTGAGTCAGCCAGAGGAAATCCCCTTTTCAGCGGCTGTTGAGGTATGTGGTGTAAAATCCACTTGAAGAGCGATTTTTCTTAGTTAGAACCATTCCTAACCCCTTTTTATAAACAGGTGGATGATAGTGATGATGATGTGGAGACCCTCGGTTCCGCCCCGCAGGCAACGGACTCTGGTTCCGCGGAACCTGTGGGACTTGTAACTGCACAAGTTTCCCTGCCGCAGGCCCCAACCCCCGAAGGTCTGGTCGCGGCGTCTCCATTGAATCAGCCATCCGCGACCCCTTGCGGATCGGGTTCAGCGGTTCCGGAGCAAGTTGACTCTGCTTCCCTCTTGGCCGAAGACCCTTTCCTTTCTCCTCGAAGCCCAGAAGAGGAACCTGAAGAGGTACAGAAGGCGTGGGGATTCTTGGAACGCTTAGGAGAGAGGGACCCTGCCGATGTTCAAGTGGCGGACGAGCTCTCCTCTGCCCTTGAGATCCTCAAAGGCCACTTCCAGCAACTGCCTCCCGAGGTCCAAGCTGAAGCTAACGCTTCTCTCCTCCGGCTGCCCGCGGAGCTAAGTAGCCTGCACGAGCGTTTGCCTGTCCGGTCTACTCAGCATGCTAAGCTTGAGGGAGCTGAGACCGCTTTCGCGGATGCTGCTCGTGCCTACAAAGATTTGGTTGCCCTGGCTACTAGCAACCCCGAAGCGGCTGAGATAGCTAGACTTGAAGAGCAAATTTCCCTCCTCCGCCAGAAACAAATCCAGCGCGCCAATGAAATAACTCAACAGAAAGCCCTGGGGAGTAAGCTACAAGAGGAGCGGACGCGAGCAAAGAGGGAAACAGCTGAGTTTGATCGTGGGGTAGGCAAGACCAAGGCCACCATCAAACGGTTGGGCCTGCATCTATATGAGTTTCGGCCTTAGCCCGTAAAAACTGGCTTGATGTATTTCATTTACTAAGTTTAATGATATGAGCCCATTTACCAAGCCCTATTCAGTTTGATTCGCAAACCAAACCCTGCGCATCAGTCTTATCATGCAGTCAGAAAACTGCAGAACTTTTTCCCATGAATTTGCATTTGAATTTTAAAACGGGAAACTGTTTCAACCTCCAACTGCCCAATAATTGCGCAAGTTCATCTCAGCCCTTGGATTGCTTCTAAGTAAGGCTATAAAAGCAACACCCCCTGGCTAGACCCGAGAACCCCAAAAAACTGTCTTAGAATGTTATTCAGCGTTTCTTCCTTTAGGTTCTGCTACCAGCCGTTATGGCCTCCTCGATCCTTGCCACCCGATCTAGTTCGGATGTTCCGCTGAACACCCCAAATCATAACACCCCATGTTAAACAAATCTCGAACCATAACACTCCATGTTATGTTCCGGACGGATGTGATTATAGATTGGTAGCTGTCGATTTGGCACCCCTTTAGCGCATCGGCCGGAAGTCCAGCATGGATGCGGTTCGGGGTACCCTCCTCTCCGGAGAGAGGCGCAATGAGCTTCAATAGGCCAGTTGTCCACCTCCACATGAAGGGTATTGGATAACCGTGGACAACGCTGGGCTATTGAACTCATTGCATGATCGAGAGATTATGGGTAGCGGACGTCTATATGCCACTCTGCTTCGGCATCAAGACAGTCTCTGCCACCCCTATCTCTACGCTTCATCCGCTGATCTCTCAGGATCTTACTCTACAACCCCTGTTCGGCCCGCGTTCGGATCGAAGGAGGTGGCGAGGATCCCCATATACCAAGATGGTATCAGAGCTAGTTGGCGGATATGTATTACTAGTTTCTTGCCTTTGTAATCGCCATGGCCGCAAAGCCCCCTTTACTTTTGTAAATAAAACAAAAATTTTAGAATCAAGGCTTGCATCGCACAATTCTTACCAACGGCAAAGGTTTTAGGGCACACCCCAACACGGATGTTCCTAAAAACCCCTATTCAAAGGACGACCAGGCTTGGCCCTAAAGAAGGTTCAAAAATTTCAAAAATTTCGAAAAATTCAGCGCGAAAGATAAGTCGGATATTGCCCTTATGTTGCCCCCTTAGTTTGCTGGGCTGCGCGGATGGGCAAAGCCAGAACCAAGCCGAGTAAACTAGATAGGATTCACAAGTGGTTTCCCCATGATGGGCTAGGTTCGACGAAAAGGTGAAAGCCCGTTCGTCGTCGAACCCCTGTCCGGCCCACGAAGCCCCCACGCCAGGTAGCCCTAAGCAGATGCTTGGGAAACACAAACTGGTATAAATGCAGGATTTGACAGTTACCGAAACGGTGGGGAGAACCGAGAAGGCGCCAGTCAAACCCTATTGATCACGCATCGATTCCCAGGCGAGCAGGCGCCGAAAACGGATAGATGCATAAAGATGGGTAGATCGAAGCATTAAAGCTTGCGTGACCCCCAACCGTTGGATCCTCTCGCATATGTAGTATAAAAGGAACCCCCTGGTTGCAGCAAAAACCTCACCAGATCACCCTGCTTAGAACAAATATGGCAATCGTAGAGTGGTTAGCGATTGGCGTAGCCCTCTGGCTGCCACAAGCCTTTCCACCAGAGAAACCGCAATCCTGGTTAAATGCCCCAGTAACCTCGGTCACCCAGCGTTAAGTAAATCCTAACCCCGGTCACCTAGCGTTAGGCGGCCTGAAGCCGTGCTTCCTGGTGCTTAAACAACACCCGGCCCGTCTAACGCTAGTGACCCGGTTAGGTGCTTGGATGAATGTCATCAACACGGCCGATGACCTTCATCCCGAGCAATCCATCCATACGTTCCCTCAGCGGAACTGTATGTTTTTCCTCCAGTACCGCCACTGCATCCTCATCTTTCCCTTTTTTCCAACTCCTTTTCCCCTCCTGGAATTAGCAGAGCTCCGAAGAAGAAGAGGATTTGGGCAAGAAGATCAAGCAGCAGCACGAGGAATCCGCCAGTCCCCCAAGACTAAGAGAGACGTAGGATGGTATCAGAGCTAGCTAGTAGCTCTCGTTGTATTTTCTTTTCCTTGTAATGCCCTTGGCCGCAAAGCCTGCGTAAGAATAAAGCAATTTGCAATTTTCGTACTTAACACTTACCAAGATATGGATTTGATTGTTAATGAAAAGTATAAGGACATCAACACCCCTGGCGGATGTTGAAATAAGACAAGGTAAAAGAAGAACAAAACCCCCACGGTTTCGCAATGAAAAAGACGAACACTTCGAACACGGCGGGAACACCCCAGGCGGATGTACCGTCTTAACTTACTGCCGTCTGAGCGCACTGCCGGAGGGCTAAGAATTCTGTCCAGCCCCGTCGTCTGCCGGAGGGACCTCGAACTCCCAAACACTTGGGAAGTATTTCTTAAGATATCGCCCATTAATGGGATTTCTATGAACTTCACCTTCCAAGTCTCGGAGCTGGTATGCCCCCTTTCCCATGATTCGGTCGATGACAAATGGACCCTCCCAGCGAGGACTCCATTTACCACGACCCGGTTCGTCTAGGGGCAGAGCTACCTTCCAGACCAAGTCTCCCTCGCCATATGTTTTACCCTTGGTCCGCTTGTCATATGCCTTGGCGATCCGCTGCTTTTCCTGGATGATAGTGTCCAAGGCCTCAAGTCGTTTTTCGTCGAGGTCTTCATGTTCCTGGAACATGGCTTGGACATAGTCTTCACCCAGGAGTTGATGTTGCTCGCGAACCCGTAAAGAAGCCACATTGATCTCCATTGGCAGGACAGCCTCATGGCCATACATCAACGAATACGGGGTAGTACCTGTAGGCGTCCGCTTAGAGGTCCTATAGGCCCAAAGCGTGTTGTCAAGTTGAGTGTGCCATGATCTCGGGCTATCCACTAGCATCTTCTTTAGAATGGATATGATCACCTTGTTAGTAGCTTCCGCTTGGCCATTGGATTGAGCATAATAAGGAGAAGAATGGAGGAACTGGACACCATAATCTGCTAACCAAGTTTGGGTCTTCTCAGCCATGAAGGCTGCCCCCCTATCCGCTACTATACACTCTGGAATGCCGTAGCGGCAGATTATGTTTTGGAAAACAAAGCGGATGACCGTATCTGCATCGCAGTTCCTGGTTGGTATAGCTTCAACCCACTTAGTAAAGAAATCGGTACCCAGCAAAAGAAACTTATGCTGCGCAGATGAGTGTGGATTGATCTCCCCTATGAAATCCAATGCCCAGCCCCTAGCAGGCCAAGGCTTGATGATGGGCTGCAAAGGAATGTTAGGAACCCGCTGCACTGGCCCGTGTCGCTGGCATTCCTGACAACCCTGAGCGAAACTATGACAATCTTTCAAAATGGATGGCCAATGATATCCATATCTACGAATCAGCCATCTCATTTTGGGTCCGGACTGATGTGAACCACAGACCCCTAGGTGTACCTCTCTCATGATCCGCTTGGCTTCGACGCCAAAGATACACCTCAATAGGACGCCATCCTCCCCCCTACGGAAGAGTTCGTCTCCCCTGAGAAGATAACTTGTTGCGAGATGTCGAGTTCTCCTCTCGGATGGTGCAGATGGGTCCTGCAAATACGCTATGATTGGTATCCGCCAGTCAGTGTCGACAGGTTCAACTGTAGCGACCGACCAACCTCCGCGCTCTCTCTGGCGGATAACAAAGGATGGTAGAGTTCTGCGCTCCACCCTAAGGATTCGTTCCTTCACTCCCTGGGCTAGGCTGATTCCAGTGGCCAATTGTGCCAGCTCGTTGGCTGCTGAGTTCAATTCCCTCGGAACATAGTCTAAGGAAACATCAATAAATCGATCCAGTAGCTCAATAGCCCGCTCGTAGTAGTGTACTAAATGGAAGGAAACGCACTTGTAGATCCCCAACAGTTGATTAATAACTAACATGGAATCTCCAAGTACCTCAATTTCTTGTGCCCCCAGGTCGAGTAACAGCTCCAAACCAATGAGTAGGGCTTCGTACTCTGCCTGGTTGTTGGTGCATGTCCACTCCAGCTGAAAAGAGTACAAATACTTGACACCTGCTGGAGTCTGGATACAAACCCCTGCGCCCGCCAACTTACTGGTACTGCTACCATCGAAGTATAGGACCCAAGGCTGGTATCGGATCACGTTAACGAACTCTGGCGGTTCTGCGAATTCCCCTTCAATAGGATGGTGCAATAGGAAATCCGCGATGGCCTGACCCGTCATGGCCTTGAGTGGCGCATATTGTAGGGAAAACTCTGACAGGGCTAAGACCCACTTGCCAATCCTACCCCTTAGGATAGGTCTCGTTAGCATATATTTCACCAAATCAGTCTGTGCCACCACTATTGTTGTGAATGAAAGCATGTAATGGCGGAGCTTAATGCCCGCGCAGTACAGGGCTAGACACAGCCTCTCGACTGGCGAATATCTGGTCTCTGCATCCAACAACGTCCTGCTGACGTAGGCTACTGCATATTCAACTTTCTTTCCATCGGCCAGGGTTTCATCCTGGGCTAGCAGCCCTGCGACAGAGATATCAGAGGCAGAAATATACAGTTTGAGAGGGATACCCGGTGTCGGCGGCCGAAGGACCGGCGGACTAGCCAAATACTCCTTGATCCTGTCAAAGGCAGCCTGGTGCTCAGGACCCCACTCAAAGATTTCTCCTGGTTTGAGCTTGAGTAGAGACGAGAAAGGTGCTACCTTGCCTGCTGAGTTGGATATAAACCTTCTGAGGAAGTTGATTTTTCCAAGCAAGCTCTGCAGCTCCCTCTTGTTTCTCGGTGCTGGCACGTCCAACACAGCTTGCACTTTGTCGCCCGACACCTCGATGCCTCTCTCATGTACCACAAACCCTAGAAAGTCACCAGCACAAACCCCAAAGACACACTTGGCCGGATTCATTTTAAGCTGATGCTTTCGCATGATTGTGAACACCCTTCGGAGATGATCAATGTGATCTTCCCTCTTTTTGGACTTTACTACTACATCATCAATGTAGACTTCAAGGATGTCCCCCAAAATTCTGCTGAAAATTACGTTCATTGCACGCTGGTATGTAGCCCCTGCATTGGTTAAACCGAATGGCATACTGAGATACTCAAACGCTCCTGTGAACCCTGGGCAGCGGAAGGCGGTTTTAGGAATGTCTGGCTCGTCTATTGGAATCTGGTGATACCCTGCCGTCCCATCCATAAATGAGAGCAACTCGTGCCCCGCTACTGCATCCACCAGCATATCCGCTATGGGCATAGGATAAACATCCTTAGGAGATGCAGCGTTTAAATCCCTGTAGTCCACACATATTCTGATTTTGCCATTCTTCTTCCGAACAGGGACGACGTTGGATAACCATTCCGGATAAAGGGCTGGTCTGATTATCCCAGCGTCCAGCATGCTTTGAACTTCTTTCTTGACCGCCATTGCCGTGTCAGCGTTCATCCGCCGCTGCTCTTGCTTAACTGGCCTACACCCTTCCTTGATAGGGATGCGATGGCAAGCCAGCTCTCTTGATAACCCCGGCATGTCTTGATACTTCTCGGCAAAGCAGTCCTTATAATCATGCAGCAACCCTATCAGTTGCTGCCTCAACTTTGGTCTAAGGTACTGGCTGATCCCCACTTCCATGGGTTCCGTTTCTGTCCCCAGGTTGATCTTTTCGACAGGATCGCGTACCTTGGGCGGAGTATCATCTAGCGCTGCTGGAGCAGGCTGAATTACTTCCACCCCTGTTGAAACTTCGAACTCTTCTTCCTCAATACACTCCACCAGTGCCACCTCCTCCCAAGCCATTCGCTCTAATCGATAAATCGCCAATCGCTGCAGAAAGCTAGCAAAGGCCTCCGACTCCTCTTGCGAGAAGGCGTCACTCATTGGAAGTATTGGGACGGAGCTCAATGGAAATTGGCCGACTACAATCCGCCATAGCCTGGGCAATTCCCCACTGAGACAGCTCATTCTGGGTCACCCCGAGTGGATGGCCCCTATGGTCGACTCCCCCAATCCGGAGGGGTCTCATGTCTCTGTTGTAATAGCTGGCTTCCAACTGGATGGCCGCTATCGAATACGGGCGCTCATCCGCCTTGATGAGCACTGGCAACTCTGTGACTGGATCCCACATGATCATCTCTTGGTGGAGAGATGAAGGCACTGCCAGCGCTTTATGGATCCAATCCCTCCCTAGGATCATATGGTAGGGAGCGTTTGCGTTGGCCACGTAAAATGCGTGATGGGCATCAGAGGGTCCTATCTTGACTCGGAGCACAGCCACCCCAGCGGTTGGAGTTACCTCCCCCGAAAACCCCTTCACCCTGGAGACAGTCTGGATGACTTTGTCCTTCGGGATCTTCAGCTGTTCCACAAGAGTAGTGGTGACGACGTTTACCGCAGCCCCTGTATCTATCAAGATCTTGCGGACCTTCATGCCCTGCACCTCTGCTGTCACGTATAGAGGCTTCAGATGCTGGGACATGTCAAACGTAGGCTTGGCAAACATCACGCATTGTTTCAGAAGGTCTCCGGCCCCCTCCGGATACCGATGACCGGACCGAAAAACCCCGGGCTCAGCTTCCGCTTGAGCCCCCTTTTCAGGCTCCTGTACTGAGTAAACAGGATGAGAAGCCTCTTCGTCGCTGATGAAGTGAGCAGTGGGCAAAGGCTCTGGCAGAGCATAAGCAGATGACAGAATGAAGACCATGTTGCAATGATGCGTCATGGCCTCATCCCCGGTCTGCTCCTCGTCCATCGGCACCTCACCCTCGTCTACCGCCTCAGGCTCATCTTCGTAGTCGACCACATCTTCTTCCTTATCCAGGGCTAGGTCTCCTACGTCGGAGTCAGCTCGTATACTGGAGGCGACTGAGGACGTCCTAGTTGGCATCGTCATCTGCAGCTTCTTAGCTGCGTATTCCACGAAGTTGGTTGGCGCCCTAGGTCCTTTTGGCCTTGCCCGCGATATGGTAGCGGACGGCCCGCTCATTTCCGCTATAACTGATCTGGATTCCTTGGGAACAGCCTCCCTCTCTGAAACCCCCACGTTGCTCGTGCTCGCCGCCAATGACACGCTGTTTTCCTTTGGTACCCACCGCATAACGGTGGAACCCTTGCTGGTGCCAATCACCATCACATCTTCCTGGGTCTCCAAAGCCCCCTGCTTCCCGGCAGCTTCCGGCTGTGACTTCTTTGGAGGAGACTCCCCTGCCCTCGCAGGCTCAGGAGGGAAACCCAACTTTCTCCTTGGTCTGGACTGAGGTGCCCCAGTGAGTCTCGGCAGATCAGCTACCCTATCGTGCACACTCTTTCGAGGTGCCGGTGGAACGTCCGTGGTTCGCTGTCGCCTAGAGTCCATGTATGATTTGGTTCTCACCTTGTAGCGCTTATGGATCTCCTCCACCCGCTCCACGGGTACTGACAGCTCTTCCTCGGTTACCCTTCCCGATGCCAGATCCGCCAAGGTTCTTTTTGCCTTGCCAAAGCGTCTCCGCTCGTTCCGGGTAGTCACCGCTGCAAGCTCAACAGCCTTGCCAGCCCGCTGGGTATACCATGTGTCCGCCCTCAGATCGTTCCTAGATGCTGGCGGAACATAGACCCTCGCGGATGGCTCTGGATTCGCAGCCTTCTGCGAACCCCCAGCCGTGGCTGATTTGATTTCGGACGGTCCTGGACCTTGCCTAGGCCTTGCCCTGCTGGCGCAACTGTCCTCGGACCCGTGATGGTACTTCATCCGCTTGTAACTCTCCCTGCTTGACTTCTCGGGCGGCGGACGCTCTAACTTGGCCTTCTCGAGGGCTCTCCTTTCAGCCTTCTCCTCCGCTTCCCTCAAGGCTGCCTGAAACTCCTCATAAGTAATCGGCTGCCCTGTCGTTAGTCTGCACGTGAGGCAGAGCTTGGAGCGTGGGACCATCACCATGTCCTCTTCTTCAATCGCCCCAACCCAAAATTCTGGGCAGGGCCTAGGTTCGCTGGCGTCGAACCCCAGCTTGCCCTCGTTCAGCCACTCCTGCAACTGATCCTTCAGACCTACACATTCAGAACTAGAGTGGTCAAAGGACCTATGGAAGAGACACGTAAACCCGCCGTTCCCACTGATAGGATGGCCTTGGTAAAACTCCTGAATTTCTGGCGCCTTATGGTACACCATGGTTTCCCAGATTTCCTCCGCCTTGTTTGCGTCGTAAGTATACTCCTGAAACCTGGAAACCCGCTTCCTACCCTGCTGCGGCAGACTCGGACCAACACTGATCTCGATAGCATTCACCCGCGGTGCACCCCTAGCCTTTGTCCACTGAGGCTCCTTAGGATTCTCCAATTGCAGGACGTTGTCATTGATCCATATCTGCAACTGGTCCTTCAGCTTCACACAATCCTTAGTATTGTGATTGTTCATATTGTGATAACTGCAGTATGTCTTTCCCGCCATATAATCAGGCTTGGGGGTAAATCCGTCATGATGCAGACGCCCCTGGTTGAACAACTCTTGCAAAATCTCGTGAGCTCTATGGGCGTTATAGGTGTATGCATCAAAGGCTGATTTGGTTGGAAGAGGAGTAACTAGCTTAATAGGTTCCCTGACCGGCTTCGCTACCTGGGACTGCAAAGGCTTCTGATCAGTCCTCTCGATGGCTGCGACCTCGACCCCTACTTTCTCCTCATCAACCCATGTCAGGATTGGCCTAGGAATTGCATCCGCCTGAACGGCTGCCACGGTCTGAGCCGCGGTCGGAATTGGAGTTTTGGGCTTCAGAGTCCCCGGATAGTAGGACATCGGAATCCCCTTCCTTCTTTCGTTCCTCTCCCTGGACCGATCCACATAGTGCTGCTCCTGACCCAGACGATTAGTCAGATCCGCCATCGTGGTTACATGAACCTGCCTGAACCCCTGGCGGATCTCGTCTATCAAGCCGTCAATCGCCATCCGCACGGCGTGCTCCTCTGGGATTTCCATCTCACAGCGAGTTAGCTCCAGCTTGAAGCGTCGCAGATAATCAGTGGCGGACTCGTCAGGCCTCTGTTCAGTCTCTGCCAGGTCCTTAAGTCCGATTTTTGCTTCCACGACCCCAAACATGGTCCTGAACATGACCTCCATGGTCTTCCAGTCTGGAATTGACCCAGGCCTTAAACGCTTATACCAGATAGCTGCTTCCCCTGCCAGGGATGTAGGAAAGAGCTTCAACTTCATGATCGGGTTCTCAGCATATTGACCTGATTCGTTGGTGAAACGCATGATGTGCGTCTCAGCATCCTCGGATGTCTGGCCAGTAAACGGCGTAAAACGGATTGGCTTGAAACCGACCGGGAAGGGCACCGCATTGATCTCGGGAGTCAACGGATTCTCGTACGTCTTGTCGACGTCGGGCAACCCCTGCAGCTCCCTGAGCTTGTCAGCGAAGATCCTGCCAATGTCCTCCAGGGTTATCTGAGCCACGGCGTTCGCTGGAGGTACCGACTGATCGTTGTTAACCGGCTCTGTAGGAGGAACCTGACCTCCCCTTTGACTATTAGTGGGCCTGTTGTTAGATCCGCCAATAGTACCACGACCGGCGTCGCGCTTGCGCTGGTCCTTCAGCTGAGCTGGATCCGTAACTGTACGGCCGGACCCCTCGGGGTGGTCACCCCGTTCCAGCAACTGATTCATCAAGGCACTCAGGTTGGCGAGCGCGGTATTGGTTTCCGCCAGCTGCTCCTGCTGCTGTTGCCAGCTGCCCTCGGAGTTCCTGGCATAGGTGGTCAAGCTGCTCCCCAGCCGATCCTGCTGTTCGGCGAGGTACTTGAAATTGGCAGTGAACCCCCGTTGCTCCGTCTGCATACGCCTGACGGATTCACTTAGATCAATGACCACCTCATTGGCTCTTTTCAATGCCTCGTCCGTGTGACAAGACTTTTCGATCAACATCTTCAAAGTATCCGTCACCTCCGTGGGAGTTGCAGACTCCCCAGTAAATTGTACCACAGGTGACGCACTTGGATCAGCGGATTCATCCGCGGACCCCTTTTCCAAAAAACCAGATGTAGCTTCCCGGTTAACAAAACCGATAGCGCGGTCGTCATCCTGGGAAGCGGCAGTGATTTCAGTGGTCTCTTCCTCGATCTCCAAAATAGACGGCTCGGAAACCGGATTCAGACCCTTTTTGCTTCGCAGGGCTTTAAGGGCAGTAGCAATAGCTTTTGCGTCGGCCAAAGTCCCGCCAAACACTTCCTTAACTTCAGCGTCAGTTAATCCCCTACACTCAGCTGTTCCATGCTGGATCAGCCCTTTGTGGGAAATCTTCAAACAAGACATGGTCACCCTTACGTAAGGATTACCCCTTGTGGATTCCGCAATCCTTGACACCTGTCCCACTGGGCGTGCCAAAATGTTCGTGGCGGGTTCAGCACCCGGCGAACAGTCAGCACGGTGTTGGTTTGTGGTTGGTTGCTGTGTCTCTGTGTTGTGCTTAGGCGTGCCAGCACCCTTGGAGCGGTGCCACTCGATTGCGCGCGACCCCCTGAGCGAGTCGCTTCGTCTGCTCCCAATTCGACTCTGACTTCCTGGTCAAGCGACTGTTACGCGGGCGCTGACTAAGCCGGCGTACAGGGCTCGAACAAGACCTGAATAGAACTCTCTACCAGGATTTTCTTCCCAACCCCTTGAGGATTGAGGATCTTACTCTGATCCGGAGAAGCAAAGCAGAGCTGTTCCAAGACCACGGGTGTGTCACCGGAGTGACGACTCGATTGCCACCAGGGGTAGCGGACTGACAGACTCGATTGCCACCGGGGGTGGCGGACTGACTCGATAGACTCAGCAAACGCTCGGCACAAGTACGAGAGCGGATCAATCGTAGGAGGGCGGAGGAGGGTTGCGTGAGGCTCAGCAAATGCTCGGCGCAAGTACGAGATTAGATCGATCGTAAGAGGGCGGAGGAGGGTTGCGTGAGGCTCAGCAAATGCTCGGCGCAAGTACGAGGTTGAATCCGTCGTAGGGCGGAGGCGAGTTGCGTGAGTAGACCCAGCAAAGCGCTCGGCACAAGCACGAGATTAGATCGATCGTGGGGCGGAGGCGGGTTGCGTGAGTTGCTCCGGAGAGGCTTTGGCAAGTTAGCGTTGCGCTAGAACTTGTGGTTGTTTGTTTTTGGTTGAGAACCTCTTTCTAGATGCCGGCAGATTCATATTTATATGACTCAAGGACCCCTAGGGCTGTCAACTCCAGCCTGGCGGATCCTTGAGACTCATTAGGAATGTCCTCCCCTACCCTGCTTCCCATCAAATCAGCGAAGATATTATCAGAGGTATAGTTGGTATTGAAGCTTCGAAGATCGGAGCAACACGTCTTGACCTTGCTTGTTATGCTGCTGTTACTGTTCATCACTCATCATTGCGCAGTATGGCCGGTTCCTCTAACAACCTCCCTACAGCATGGTGCAGCGTGGCTTATAGTTGTTAGTGATTGATAGCCCAGCGTAGGTAGTGAAATCATTGCTACATTGCTTCTCAATCTTAACAAATATTTTCACTGATGGATTGTTACGAAACAACCCCAATCGGATTAGGAAGCAACCACGTTCTCCCTCGAACTCAACCTCTTTGGTTGAAGCGGGAAAGCCCGATTTCCAAGGGTTTGAATCTGATCAAAACCCCTACTGGGCCTTGGGGCGGAAGCCCAATTGAAATAAATTCAATTGTGGTCCAAACACATGGACTCTCAGAATTTCGAGTTGTATGTTCTCCACATTTGCAGCATGGAGATATATATATTTTTTCCTGATAAAGTTCAGGTGTTGAAACCGGAAATCCATCGCATTATAGTCCTACAGTGTAGTTGAGAATGATGGAGGTCACCTGCCTGCTCTCTACATTAGGGTGGAAGATTCATTCTTAATTCCGCTATGCTAATTTGGCATCATTTTCACTGATGATGCTCAATTGCTTGTGAATAGAAAGTCAAGAGTCATAGTTGATTTAGGAATGCACTCGATTCTGTTGATTAAACTGGGATTTTGAAACTCTGTATGGAAGGCCATCTAAAATACAGAACATAAAAAACCAACCAACCAATCTGTGGTAGAAAGTCCAGAGTCATAGTTGACTTAGCTCTCCCTTTTTTTTTTCTTTTTTTTCTTTTTTTTGTTCCAGAAGATGAATATGAACACTGCAAAGAAGACAAGACTTAGTAATATCCATGTTGGGTGAGCACTGCTTAATTACTTTGTGGAATTAATCAAATCACTAAATTATTAGGGAGCTTATGAAGTTCTGAACACCTTTAGTCCCTGGCAAGATTTTTTGTTTCCAGCAAAACATAGACATCAGTAAACCAGTACCTATTGTCTAGTTTGCAAAAGCTATAGAACATTTTCATTCCTGGATTAATATCTAATTTCCATGAGGTTACTTCTCGAACAAGCAGGTGAGCCAGAAAATGTTTGAATAGTCTTTGTTTTTAGCAACTAAATAGTAAAGAGTGGAGGGTTATTGTCAAGAATATTCAAGCAAAGGCCATGCCAGATAAAGCCCTACCTGCTAACCTTTATGCATAAGAGAATCTTCCTTTGAATCTGTCCAAGACCTCTGTCTTACCCTTCAAGTTTTATTTTTCCTTTTGCCTTTTGGGTCAAGAATTACTTAATCTCATCAGAAGCAATATATTAATCCTCCCAGTAAAGTTAGGAACATCTTCATTGCAGTAGATATTAATTCACTATAATCAGACATAGTTAGAAACTTAAACTTCAATTAATCTTTCTGTAGTCCACTTAAATAATAAAATCATCACCAAGACAATAAGACTGCCAACATTGGTATCTAAATCTATTTTCTGTCTGTCTCCACATGGAAGTTGACATCTCTTATAAAGTTTGACTTTGTGACATATATTTTCTTAATTTCCCACCAATATTGTGAACTTGACCCAGCCTCTAAGCTATCATGCACAGCCACAAACATCCCTTATCCTGTTTATATAAACATCATTTTCTTGTTGTTTAAATTTCTTGATCCATAATTCAATCATAGAGTCATCTCTAGCTCAACACGTTAATAACTCAATTGATCTTTGTTCAGCCTCCTCATCTTCTTTCTTTCCCTCTAGGAAATATGAGCAGCCTAATAAGTTTAGTACTTGGTTTACTATGCCTTCTCTGTGTTCTGAATCACCAGGGAATATCGATAACAGTGACAGCGGCTAAGACTAATAGCCATGTATGTAATACATCATTATATCTTATCAACATCTTAAACATGCATATATCTTTTTCTTTGAGCCTGGATAGGGTGTCCTGATACTAGCTTGCATATATTCTTTAACGACAAATTGCAGGTTCACATTGTTTATCTGGGAGAGAGACAACATGACAATCCAAAGCTAATCACGGATTCTCATCATGATTTTCTTGCCACCATAGTTGGAAGGTATTTAATTTGCAGCGTTATCTGTTATTTATCACAAATGTGATAAATTTGAGTTCTAGGATGCTTCAGATTATGAGTAAAACGTTTGTTGCTTCTTGTGCTGCAGTAAAAGTTTGGCATCAAAATTGATGGTATACAGTTACAGACATGGTTTCTCTGGTTTCGCAGCCAAGCTTACAGAGGCGCAAGCACAAAAGATTGCAGGTATCTTGCTAACTTGATGAAACAAATATATGTGAATTTGCAGTGATCAGAAAATTCATGATATATTCTAACTTTAGCTCATGTACTAGTCATATATATGTATTGTTCTTAAATTTGTTTTCATGAACTGAATGAAATGGTGCGAATTCTGCTAGAGTTGCCTGATGTTGTTCGAGTCATACCAAATACTCTACACAAGCTGCAAACTAGTAGAAGTTGGGATTTTCTTGGCCTCTCTCCTCACTCACCTTCAAGCAATATTATTCACAGCAGCAATATGGGTGATGAAGTCATCATAGGTGTCCTTGACACAGGTGACTCTCTCTCTCTCTCTCTCTCTCTCTCTCTCTCTCTCTCTCTCTCTCATATGCATGCACACTTATACAGAAACGCAAACTTATGTGACACAATGAGTTAAGCAGGTATATGGCCAGAGTCTAAATCTTTCAATGAAGAAGGCCTAGGGCCAGTTCCATCCCACTGGAAGGGTGTTTGTAAATCTGGGGAAAAGTTTAATGCCACATTGCATTGCAATAGAAAAGTTGTCGGAGCACGTTGGTTCAACGATGGAATACTTGCCGAGTATGGAAAACCATTGAACACATCGAAAAGAACTGAATTCATGTCCCCACGAGATGCACATGGACACGGCACTCACACTGCTAGCACTGCAGCTGGTTCTTTTGTGACTAATGTAAGTTACAAGGGCCTTGGTCATGGGACAATTAGAGGGGGTGCCCCAAATGCTCGATTGGCCATTTACAAGGTTTGCTGGAATGTGCTTGGAGGTGAATGCTCGGCAGCTGATATTCTCAAAGCTTTTGATGAAGCTATACATGATGGAGTTGACGTGTTGTCACTCTCAATTGGGGGTTCAGTTCCACTCTTTTCGGATGTCGATGAGCGTGATGGCATTGCAACTGGCTCCTTTCATGCTGTAGCCATGGGAATTACTGTTGTTTGTGCAGCTGCAAATGATGGACCTTCGGCGCAGACAGTTCAGAACACATCACCATGGATCATAACGGTTGCAGCAAGCACCATGGATAGAGCATTTCCTACTTCCATAACTTTAGGAAATAACAAAACTTTCTTGGTACTATGTCTTTTCTTTCATTGAGTGGCAAGTAACACTTTTGGGATTTTTAACAAGTAATGGATTTTCTACAGCTATTTATATACTTAATTGTTATTCTAGGGTCAAGCTATGTTTACAGGACACGAAATTGGTTTTACAAGCTTGATATATCCGGAGTCTGAAGGGCTTAACTCTACAGCTACAGGGTACCGTGATCTGAAAACTTGTGATTACTTGCTTAGAACAATGTCTCATTCTGTTAGTTAACAACTTATAACATTTTGCTGATGTACCCTTTTGTAGTGTCTGTGAATCCCTCTCACTTGACAAAACTATGGTATCTGGAAAGGTGGTTATATGCTTCACTTCACTCGGTCGTAGGATAGATGTAATAACAGCTTCAGATGCTGTGAAACAAGCAGGTGGTGTTGGCCTAATTGTAGCAAAGAATCCAACTGATGGCTTATATCCATGTAGTGATGACTTTCCTTGCATTGAAGTTGACTATGAGATTGGCACCCGAATAGTGTTTTATATCCGATCTACCAGGTAACACTTGGACATTCTCACCATCTTTGAACACTGATTTGTATTAAAAGGTGCCTTTTTAACACTTGATGGTATGCACAGATATCCTCTTGTGAAGTTGAACCCTCCTAAAACAATTGTGGGCAAGCCAATATTAGCCAAGGTTGCCTATTTTTCATCTCGGGGACCAAACTCTGTTGCACCAGCAATTCTTAAGGTACAGTATCAGTTTCGATTGAGTAAGGCTCACTATGGAAGTTTTGACCTCTGCTTATAGTATATTTTCTTTCTTTTTTCTTGGTGAACAGCCTGATATAACTGCACCTGGTGTGAACATATTAGCAGCAACTTCTCCACTTGATTCATTTGCGGATGCTGGATATGGCATGCACTCAGGAACATCAATGTCTACTCCTCATGTCGCAGGCATTGTGGCTCTCCTCAAAGCACTACATCCTAACTGGTCTCCAGCAGCTATTCGATCAGCGCTAGTCACAACTGGTATACACATTTTCATAACCCTAAAACTTGATAAAATAGTTTGGGTTTCCAATCCAAAACCAATTGACAATAGATGGAGTAGCCCAAATCCTTATAAACCTACAGGCTAGGTCCCATTTTCCCATGTGGGATATATATTCTCAACACGCCCCCGCACGTGTGACGAACTTTCAAGCCATAAACGTGGACAACTATTTGGGTGACGTGGATTCTGTATGACTCAAGAGAGAGAGATGAGAGAGATAGAAAGCACACACGTGGGAACCCGCTCTGATACCATGATAAAGTAGTCTGAGTTTTCAATCCAAAACCAATTGGCTATAGATGGAGTAACTCAAACTCTTATAAACCCACACGCTAAGTCCAAAACCAATTGGCTATAGATAGAGTAGCCCAAACCTTTATAAACCCACAGGTTAGGTCCCATTTTTCTATGTGGGATGTATATTCTCAACAAAACTATGTCTTTGTTATATAGTACATGTGCATGTTTACTATATTCTCATATTTCCTGCAGCATGGAGGAATGGTCCATCTGGTTTACCGATTTTTGCTGAGGGATCCCCTCAAAAGTTGGCTGATCCATTCGACTTTGGTGGTGGCATTGTGAACCCGAATGCAGCAGCAAACCCTGGTCTTGTATATGACATGGGGGCAGCAGACTACATGCATTATCTATGTGCCATGGGATACAACTCCTCTGCCATATCAAGGCTCACAGGCAAAACGACAACATGTCCCATGAAGAGACCTTCTCTTTTGGACATTAACCTACCTTCCTTAACCATACCAAGCCTCAGAAATTCCATTGTTGTAACACGAACTGTGACAAATGTAGGAGCCACTAAATCCGTTTATGAAGCTACAATTGATCCTCCATTGGGAACAATGATATCTGTAAAACCCAATCCTCTGGTATTCAACTCCACTGTTAAGAAACTCACTTTCGAGATTGCGATTTCCACAACGCACCAGATGAACACAGGGTACTACTTTGGAAGCCTTACTTGGACTGATAGAGTGCATGTTGTGAGAATTCCCTTGTCTGTGAGGACAGAGTTTTTACAACATTTAGCTGATGATTATTGAAGTCACTAGCGGAATATTCTAGTACACTTTAGTTTTCAGAATTCAGATCCTTCGATTCATTCACATATCGTTTAATATGATTTCAACTATTAGTTATACATGGTTTTTGTTTGTCGTTCAGATTTAGCTGAACTGCTGAAGTCAGCAACACTCATATTCTTCACCACTCATATGTTAGTGAAGGCTGCAGGCAGCGCATACACGTAATGAAGATGCCGAGTACCAACTCTGAAACAAGATACCCTACTTCACTCGTGCATCAGTATTCAACGTTTCCATACTTGGATTCACCATGATTTGAATTGAGATCCACATTGCGTGCCATGCAGAAAAAATAAAACAGAAGTATGTGAACAAAAGCATACCAAACTGGAAAGTGGAAACAGTACACATAATCCTTGAACATCAATTAGAGATGTAAACAATACCATAGCGAGAGCAGAACATTAAAGGATCAGAGAGAGAGAGTTACATCTTTGAACTTCCAGTTTGGGGTTTGAAGATAAAATTTGGGTTTGATCTGCTGGTTTTGGTTATACCCAGAAAGAAAAGAAGAAGAGAAGGGATAGTAATCTGCTTTCATTTTGTTACACCTCAGGAGATGGAACCAGAGAATCTCTCTCGTGGCGTTGGGTCGCTGATGTAGAATAAGAATGGGGTAAATTTAGACAGAAAACTGTAAAGGTAAGGAAGTGGCGAATAATCAAGAAGATTGATGTGAAGATAGGTAATTCTCGTATAATGAGGTTGTTAGCAGCTGGAATATTTAAGAAGATGATCTTTTGGACTTTTCGTGTCACGAAAATGCAGATTCTGATTTGTGAATCAGTTTGGAGCAGATTTTGGCCAGAACACCCGTTTGAGGCGCATAATACCTTTCTGGAATGGGAACGACGATATCTACAAGACTCACTATAGTGATCCCGATCAAATTTGAGCCAGAAAATATCGCCTTAATGATCCGATTCGGCATTTAGTATTTTTAGGCTAGTTTTATTTTCTTTCTAAAACTCTTTTATTTAGGTTATTTGTTTCCTTTTTAATTTGGATTCTTTTAGGTTTCAATGTTAGACTTTGACTTTAATTTTGTTTAGGTCATTGATGCCTATATAAACATCATCTTTCTTTGTATTAGGGGATCTTTGATATTAATAAAACTTTGAGTTTACTCAATTTCTCTGGTGGATTCCAGATCTTCTCGTGGATTCGAGAATTCTAGTCTTGTGGATTCAAGGCTGCCGTTGGTGGATTCCAACGGGATAGTTCCGCTGCATCAAGTGGTATTGTGGATTTTGGTCTTGTGGATTTTGGCCAGAAAATACCTGCTCTGATACCACTTGATGCAGCGGAACTATCCCGCTGGAATCCACCAACGGCAGCCTTGAATCCACAAGACTAGAATTCACGAATCCACGAGAAGATCTGGAATCCACCAGAGAAATTGAGTAAACTCAAAGTTTTATTAATATCAAAGATCCCATAATACAAAGAAAGATGATGTTTATATAGGCATCAATGACCTAAACAAAATTAAAGTCAAAGTCTAACATTGAAACCTAAAAGAATCCAAATTAAAAAGGAAACAAATAACCTAAATAAAAGAGTTTTAGAAAGAAAATAAAACTAGCCTAAAAATACTAAATGCCGAATCAGATCATTAAGGCGATATTTTCTGGCTCAAATTTGATCGGGCTCACTATAGTGAGTCTTGTAGATATCGTCGTTCCCATTCCAGAAAGGTATTATGCGCCTCAAACAGGTGTTCTGGCCAAAATCTGCTCCAAACTGATTCACAAATCAGAATCTGTATTTTCGTGACCCGAAAAGTCCAAAAGATCATCTTCTTAAATATTTCAGCTGCTAACAACCTCATTATACGAGAATTACCTATCTTCACATCAATCTTCTTGATTATTCGCCGCTTCCTTACCTTTACAGTTTTCTGTCTAAATTTGCCCCATTCTTGTCCTACATCAGTCGCTCTTCCTCGTCTATGAAATACTTTCTTGACCCAAATTGCAGATCGTATGAACATGTAAAGAAGACTTCTAGGGGAATTTTGATTTACACCCATTTTTTAAGAAACGTTTTAAATAAAACTCACTAAGCCTTAGTTTGATATTGCGTTTTGGAGTAAATAATCAATTATAATTATCATTATAAGTTGATTATGTGTTTGGTAAGTTTTTTTATAAGGTGCATATTTATAAAATTTAGTTGAAAAAACCATGATTTTAAAAATCAGGTAACATGTTTCTTATTTAAAACACAGTTTTTCCATATTTGAGTTTTTTCACCTCAATACCAAATTAAGCCTAAATAATTCTATATAATAGGTATCTAAAACGTGTCAACTCTACTACATATTATATCCTATTTTTTGTAAATTTTACACAAATTGCCACCATTCAATTAACATTAACACAATAAATAAGCTTAATTGACTCTATGTATTAAATACCTTATTTATGAGTTTTTCTTCAATACTAACAATTTTGTTTTTCAATCAATTTCATAATTATTGCAAAAATCATGAAAATTTTCTACATCTTATGAAAAAGTTTGGTGAAAGGAAATTCATTCTCTATGCATAAGGTAGAATCATAAAATAGATATATAATTGGTTGTATGTATAAGATATCTAACTATTAGAGTACTATTCTAGTGAACTTAAGCATCTAATATATATGAAGTTTATTTCGCGTATGAC